>JAPYZL010016389.1:0-25087 GCA_030522825.1 Platygaster orseoliae
ACTTGCGCGTCTTGCGGGGTGAAAAGAACGTACGCAAGAGATCCTCCGAGAACTATACTACAGACACCGTGTGGGACGTTTCCGATCAAATCAGAAAGCAAATCAGAAAGAAAGAAATCGTCTTGTATTGGTCCGTTCTTCTGTCAACGTGGGACTCGTTTCTAATGGATCACCGAAGTTTTCTCTGAATAGAGTTCGCTCGTGACAAATAACAAAGTTTAATTGAATGTTTTGCATAAATAATCATTTATTCAACGTCAAATACGACGTGTGCTAAAAATTCTATTTCAATAGATCAAATCACTGGAACTTTCACTTTTGAACAAGTATCAAATTCTAGAAAACTATAGAGAAATCCATAGAAATACTAAAAATCTATAACAATACCAGAGTATACAATGAAATTTTATAAGTAAACAAATAATACTAAAATAATCGAATTTTATGAAATACTCAGAATCTGTATGTTATTTTCTCAAAAATGGGTAAAAATACATATTTTGGATCTTTATAGATTTAAATTTCAGGTATATATAAAATAATTCATAAATATTATACTGAAAATATTTTTTATCCTTGAGCCCTTGAGCAACGAATTATATAAATTCATATGAAAATCCATATTAAAATTATTAAATTCTACAAGTTTCATAAAAATAAAGAAATATCAAAAAAACGAGAACATAAAAAAAACCCCAGTTCTTTCAAAATTATATAAATCTGATTACATGATTAAAATGGTAGGGGGTCAGTCCTTCCAATCTATTTTTTCCAAAAAAATTTTTTAAAAATTTATTTTTCTATGAGTACATTTTATCCAAAAAAATTATTTTCAATTATTGTGCACTTTCAAAAAATTTTTTCCAATTGATGCGCATTTCCAAAAACTTTTTTTTTCCAAAAATGGTAGAGTTTCAAAAATCAGAAAATGGTTTTTTCAAAACGAGGCAGTTCCGAATCTACATTTTTGATTATTCACTTGTATTTGTCATATAGACATTCGGCAATATTCAAACTCTATATTTTTGACGTTTCGATGTATGTTTTCCGAATCATCACGATTGTAGAATTCCACGTTTTAAACTATGGCTGAAGAGTACTTGAAAAATTTGTCTTATAACATCTGACTCTCACAACAAGAAGAACAAATTTCGAATGTAATAACTACATATTACGAACAAATTCACAGCAACGATACAATTCAGCAATTAAAAAATTTGTATTACATCAGACACTAACACTTTTGAATATGAATACATGAAAAAATTGCCCTATATGTTTTTGAATTATTATTATTATAAATATCTCACTGCATAAACTTGAAGCGCATTTGATGCAACAATTGTTCCTTGAGAAGAAAAGTATTGAAAATATTAGTAATTAGAACCAGTGGGAATTGAAAATTTTGAATTGGAATTATTAGGAACTGGTATTTTTGGGTTTGAAAATAATTGGTATTGGAAATTCTGGGTTAGAAATGACGCGAATCGGAAATTTTCGTTTTGGAAAAAATAGTCATTGGAACACAAAAATTGGAAAACTTGTACCCCAATCGATTAAAATACTTATATGATAAATTACAAAAAAAGAAAATAATCAAATTTGAACACGGCCACTTTAGAAACATGAAAACTTCTGAAATTTGGGAAAACTTAAAAATCGCATTCTCAAATTATAGAATCCTGACGGAAACACAGTTTTCTAATAAGCCTCTATTGAAAAGTTCTTCTATTTACGCCCCTGACTAGGAAAAATATAAGGACTTATTAAATGTAATTGATTTGTCTATTCAAACGTCACTTGGAACGAACTTGTACGTCATTTATTTACAATAATTATATAATGTGCAATTTAATTACACTGAAAAACCAAGTTGGTTTACTTAAATAAATTTTTAGTTTAAATATACAAACTTTTGTTGACTAAAATATTTTTAGTTTAGACAAACAAATTCAAGTTAACAGAAAAGAAAATTTTGTTTACTCGATCAAAATTTGTTAGAACATAATAAAATTTATTTGTTTGTAATAAAAATATATTTAAGTGAACAAAATCGGTTTTTAAGTATATTTTGTCTTTCTCAATTATAAAAATACTTTATCTGCAAAGAAAATCTTCTTCTGCAAGATTTAAATTCCAGTATAGAAGTTTATGACGTTTCAGCATTATAAAAATATTTGGTCCATTGTTTCTCAAAGTGATATGCTGATTCAGGACAACTCCAAGCTTCTGTAGCATTTTTTTCATATACTTTTACCGTTCGGAATGAATCGTGGAAAGAAATATCATGAATTCTTGAAAATAACTTTGATAAATCAAAAAATGTACTAAAAAAAAGTATTCACAGTAATGCTTTTACAATTGTTAAATTCGAAGATTATTTGACCCTTCAAAAATTACAACTCAGGAATATAAAAAAATTCTTTCTAACCTTTCACTTTTTTCAAAAAATTCAGAGCACGTTATGATCATAATTTCATAAACTTGAAATATACTAAAAACCAAAAAAAATGTGCATTCTATGATATTTCCTTTATTTCTAAGGACATCAACTTTGGAATGCGTATAATAAACGATTTTATTAGATTTACCATTTTTTGTATATATATACTTTTTTATAATGAATTACCTGAACTTGTTTTTTACTCCTCGAAGAGTTTTTATTATGCAGCTTATCGTCTAAATCGGCTAAAAAATATGATTTACTTTCCAGGGATCTGCCGAGCCTGTGAAAATTTTGAAATTGTGTTCAGTTATTACCAATCTTTATCGTACTTATCAATCTTTTTATCACCCATTTTTTATTTGGATTCGATCGTTTGATTTGAAAATGTGTTATGATTGCATAAGAAACATGAAAATATCAGTAGAAGTGTTTGTATCATTTCTGGAAAGAAGAGCATACAATAAGTTCAATAAATAAATATAAATATATGAAATAACAACGCACATAAATCAATAAAATATTTTTATATTGCATAATTATTTTACTAGTGTTTATGGTATTTTTTTTGGATACTTTTATCTTTTTCATCATATTCTATTAATATGATATAAAAATGTCTAAAATACAATTTTTTAATAAAATAATATAAATAATCATGGTTGTGTAAAACTTCAAACGTTTCTCAAAAATTCTTCTAATGTTTCTTCTTGTCTGACAGAACTCAAAATGTTCCTGATAAATTGAACTTGTTTTAATTTCCTAAGTAATTAAAAATAAGCTCCAAAATTTCGGTAAAATATTACAGAATAATTCTTTTCTTTTATTTTCAAACTAACCTTTCTTCGTTCTCGCTCATATTAGTCCCCAAAAAATTATAATTCTCATAATTGTCATGGGTAGTTTTTCGATTTTGACCCTCCAATAAAGACCGCTTTTGAGTCGTATGGTTCAAATTATCTCCTTCTGTTTTTTTTCTTTCATCAGTAATTTTTTCCCTCGTTCCTTCAGGATGTGTTCGGTTGGACGTGGTCAAAATTTCTTTCAGACTTGTGCCCGAAATCGGCGAAGATTCCGAATCCGTGGTTTCGGAGCTGCTCTCGTAATCTGACACTTCATCATCTTCGGAATACCCTTGATACTCGTTTGAGTCATCTTCGTAATTTGGGTTGTAATCATCATCGAAACCGGCTTCATCTAAACCATCATTATCACCTTCTGCGTACAACTGCAAAGGGATGATTCGATAAAAAATTAGATGATCATTGAGTCATTCGTTTCATAATGAGCTCTCTATTTCCTATATGAAAAATTGTTTATGCACAAAATCTTATTTTGATAATTGTAATAACTTCGAAATTTCACGAGAGTATAAATAATGGGTGATGTACTTGTTTAACAGTTATAAAATGTTCAACAGATTTAATAAAAATTGAGAAAAAGTTTTATTTTTCAGTTTTTGTGATTTACTTATATTTCAATAGTATATTATGCAGTCGACTACAAAGATAGGATATTTTAAAATAATTTCAAAAACCAGGAACAGAAATTGACATGTTTATAAACGTTATCACGAGCTGATATATTTTTCACATAAATTTATAAAAAAAGCATGTTATCGCCGTCATTTTATCATCATTCAAACTGTGATTATCAATTTTAAAATCTCCTGACAACCACTTTGTCTCAAGAATCTCACTTTATTTCCCACCTTAATGGACTATCTCGTAAATTATCACCACACTTATTCTTTTAACCATTTCTACGAAGTCATCGTTAATGATGATCGCGATAAATGCAATTGAAATCATTCATCATGATCTACAGGAACTCACGAAGTGAAATTATTTTTTTAATCCGATCAGCTTTTGAATTCTATGATATATGAAATGTTCAGAACGTGAACATTTAAAAAAAATTTATTATCATTATTATTACTTTTTTAAATTATTTGAGATTCTTCTTTTGTTTCTGATTACTATATTTTCAAGTAGGTACTTTTTTGCACTAATTAAAACAAATGTAAATTTTGGAGAATCTATAAGTGACTTTTGGAAAATGCAATTTGAAATTTCTAAATTTCTTTAGCACGTTTTAGAAGTTAAAAATCCGTTCATAAAATATTTTTTGTTGAGGATTTTGAAACTGTACATCAAAAATTCTTAAATCTTGAAAGGATTTTATATAGTTTTTAATGTTTGTCTGAATAACTTGAAATTTCAAAGACCATTTTTGTACTACTTACAATTGAAACGAATAAAAATTTTGGAATTCTCAAAGTGACTTTCGAGACTTATTAAAAATTACAAAATTTTATAGGAAGCCTTAAAATTTTTAAATCGGTCCACAAAATATTTTGTATTAATTATTTTGTAATTTTACATAATTATGATTATTTTTCTAAATTGCTCGAGATGTTCATCTTCTGTTTTCACCCACAGCATTTTTATGTAAAACTTTTATGCTCGAGAATCTCTAACTTTAAAATTTGCAATTAAATATCTTGAAATTTTCCTCTCATGTTTTAAAATTATAAAATTTGTCTATAAAATATTTTTTAGTTCTCAACTTTGTACTCCACATTCAAAATTCGATGTAGCGAATTCCAAAATATCATTTTTCGTTCACGACTCGCCAAAAATGTTTACCTTTTCCTTAAAAGTTTTGAGTTCTCTGAACAAATCCTCGCCCAGAAACTTATATTTGAGTTGCTCGACATCTTGGCGCAAAGTTTCAATATCCTTTGAGTTTTTAATAACCCTGCAGAGTTTCCAAATTTCCACGGCAACGCAAGTCGTCGCCAGCAAAATTGCAAAAAAAATGAGAGCCGTTTGTTTCTTTTTCGACCTCGTGTCTTGCTTATTTTGCTCGATGTCAAATTTGGCAACGTTCAAATCGTTTTCCGAACATTTCAGGAACGAGCGAATTTCTTCGCTCGTAACTTTGCTTTTGCCCCGTAGCTTCTGCGTCAGCGTTGTTGAGTTGTCGTTTTCTTTCGACAACACCGAATTCATCGTAACATTTAAATCCTGCTTCTCGTCGATTGTTTATAAATCAGGCTTGAAATGAAAAAACATTAATTCAATTTTGTTTTGTTAAAACTCAAGTACCCAAGCATAAAAATCGTCTGGAGGTCATCTCATGAAATTTTGGCAGACAAAGATGTTGAATAAGAAAAAAAATTATTTCAATAACTTGAATATGATGAATTGGTTGAAATAATAATTACTTTTGCAGAATTAGCAATAACGAGTTTGCTCAGTTTTAGTTTTAATTTTGAGAAGAAATTTATCACGATCTTGAGGAACAAAGGAATATAAAAGTAACTTTAGGAATTTTATTATTGTCCTTCTAGAATTTATTTTTCTTTAATATACATTTAAAGATATTAAGTTATTTGTTACTTGTTGTATGTTTTTGTAATATATTTTGTAAGTCACAATTTTTCACTTACATCGTTTCTGTTCGACTGTCAAAAATTAATAAAAGTAGTTTTTGTGTCATTAATTTATAACAGCGAATAATAAAGTTCGTAAAATGTTTTGTTTTCATGGTGATGACTTTTTTTTATTCAGTAAAAATGAAAAATGCAATATCCAAAAATAAAATCGAAATCCTTTTTTTGGCTTCTTCAGATCGCGATAAATTTGATACAAAAGTCGTTTCAATTTCAAAAACTTTTTGATACTATTAATTCAAGAATGTCTTAAGCCGAAGACTGCAAATAGAAAAAAATGTTTTTTTTTTCAATTTTTATAATTTTGTAAATCAACTAAACTTTTCAAAATTTTCTTCAAAGTTTTCAAAAATGCCAACTGGAACAAAAAAAAAACGTCTTTTTTAACTTTGAAATGTTGTTTAAAATGACGATTTAAAAAAAAATGTCACGCAAAAAACATCGTCATATATGCAGCTCGATAAAATGCGTTTATTTGTTACATAAATATTTTTACATCATAATTTGTTTATTTGATATAGAAAAAAAACGCTTTTCCATGCGTTAAAAAATAAATGCTGTTTGGAACAAAAATTGATAAAACTCAACCAATTGTTTAATCATATGTTTCAATCCAGTTTGAGACATGTGATAAAATTATATTTGCTAAAAAAATTTGTTGAACATATGGAAGTATGAAATTTTCAACTATCGTAATTTGTTGAATCTAAATAATTGAAAGTTAAAAATAATTATTCACTGTTTAATTTAAACGTGTTTCAATAGCTTTTTATATTCTGCATTTTAAAGTTCCTCGCACAATATAGATTTCGATTCAAGATTTATCCATATTATACCTAGATTGTAACAAAAAAAAAACCCCAGATTGTTGCATTCAAACAATTATCAATAACGAATCGATACATTCATTTTTCTTCCTTATCTCACTTTCCTTACAGAAATTTCGCTCACCATTATGATGATTTTTTCGAAATTCGCGCACAAAGACTTAATTTTACCAAGCAACTTCTTGTAAAGCTTCACGAACACTAAACTTTTTGTAGGTAAAAAATCTCTTTCATACGCTGGAAATTTTATATCTAAAATATACGACAGTTAAACAAGACTATAGATTATAATAAAATAGAATGTAAGTTGTGAAACAAAATGTTGCAAAATCTTTTTATATAGCAATCAAATATGAGAATAATGAGTACACCGGTGATTTTTACAATGTTTGATAATGTTGCGAAAAAGAGTTTTTTAAATCATGTTCCACGTTTTCAACGAATTTCGATAATTGATAAAGCATCACTTCTAAAAATATAAAATTTTGCAAAAAACTTTTTCTTTCAATTGATGACACTGTATGTGAATCATAAAGTGAAATATTTTTTTAAACAAAAAAACATGTTTTATCAAGCTACGAATTCAAGTATTTTTTGTTCGACTTTCATTTGAATTGTGAATTCGTATTAAGTATGGAAATCGTTGGAAAACTCAGTTTTAAAATTTTTTCCAAAAAAGTCGTCACTTTTCACTACCAAAGAAGATATTGCTAATTTCTAGTCACCTAAACTTCAAAAAATCGTCTACAAGATCGTTTATGACTCTCAAACCAATTTTTACAATTTTTTGAATTTGCATAGTTTTGAACTTCAATCGTTAAAACACTTAATTTCAAAAGCTTTTCGAAAAAAATTAGCACTATTGACAACCAAAGATGATATCGCTAATTTCTAGTCACCTAAACTTCAAAAAATCGTCTTAAAAGTTGTCTACGACTCTTAAATCAATTTTTACTAATTTTTGAATTTGCATTGCTTCAAATTTCAATTGTTCAAACACTCAATTTCAAATGTTTTTCCAAAAAAAAATCATCACTTAAACGATCAAAGACAATATCGCTAATTCCTAGTTACCTAAACTTCATAAAATCGTCAGAAAGATCATCTACGACTCCCAAATAAATTTTTACTAATTTTCGAATTTGCATCGTCTTGAATTTCAATCTTTAAGACGCTCAATTTCAAAACTAGTTTCCAAAAATCATCGGTTTTTCCGACTGAAAACGATATTGCTAATTCTCAAAGTCACCTAAACTTCACAAAATCATCTTAAGATCGTCTACGACTTCCAAAACAATTTTCACAAGGGTACTCTCACGAATCCGCTTTGTCACAAGGTCATTTTCACGAATGTCTTTTTTTACGAAAGCTTCACGAAATATTCTGTAATACAATATATAGTGTTATTGAATTTTTGTATCCTCTAGTGAATTTTTTTTAAATATCAGAAACAAATTTTTTTTTGAAAGGAGTGAAGCATCTTACATAATAAAATAACTTCGAAAGGCTATTACTTGAAAGTACGCTAAGTGAGATTTAAATAATTAATTTAAAAAATTAATTTTCTAAATTGCGAAAATAAGGGTTCTTTTTTTAATTGTCATGAAAAATTTTTCGTGAACACGACTCTCGTGAAAATGGTCATTCGTGAAACTGGATTCGTGAAAATGACCGGGAATCGACGGCCTCGACTTTATTAGTATTTTTACTTTCAATGATCGAAGATGAGTCTCGAGATAGGAGCGGAAAATACGCGCTTTTCCGTTTCAATCGCATATAAACTTTCACTGCTGCAGCTGATAAAAGTACGAACACTCGGACGCGCGGTTTTTATCCATGTTCACGCGAGTGTCATCGGACTTATAAAAAGCAACCCACGCCTGCTGGGCATCGCCGGTCCTGAGATCAAAAGAAGAATCAGTAATTCTTCAATTCTACCTCGTTACAGTTCTGTCAAATAAAAAAAAATTCATAGAAAACTTTTTTTCCTACAAAAACAGACGATTTTTAAAATTTTCACAAATCGGTTGAAATTTTCAAAAAGTTAAGATTGCGGAGATAAAGAAAATTCGTAACCAGACCCGTTATTCGTGTTTTTGGAGTTTATCTTTGTTCTTATCTTCATCTGCGAACGGTCCCTTTAATAGTCCATTACGTCAAGCGATGATTTCATCAAAGTATCGCTGTGACGTGCAGTGACGAGAGTTTGACGGTGCTACATCTTCACCGGCGACTCGTCGTTTCACTCACTGTTGAAAAATTGTTTAATGGACAATTTCATGCGATTCGCGCGACAAGACTTGGCGGCGCCGCGGCGATAGTAAGCGAACTGGTCAAAGATGAGATATGTTGAGATATGTGGACCTTCGTGCACGGAGGAATTTATCAGTAACGACGCCAGCGCGCATGGTTGGAAATCGTCTTAAAATCGAGACAAGAAGAGTCATCTAATTGTAGTTACGTTTTTTGTCTCGATATTTTTTCATGAAATTGGTCAAGAAAATCAGACGTGGAAAAAACGTTGGATCGACGACATCTTAAAAGAATTTAAAATAATGTTTGAAATATTGTGAAATCAACTATACATTCTCGACTTTTTATAATACTGTGTATTATCAACGTTTTCGTGACGTTTCTTTGACGTTCAAAAATTTCTGACGTCTATTAAACGTCAACTTTACATTTAGTATACGTCATGTAGTCGTTTTTCAATAAACGTTGAGTAGATTTCACTATTTCACTGATTTCACTATATAATTGGGAATTTCGTCATTTTATTTTACTTATTACAATATCGTATTTAAGACATTGTTATATTGTATGAATTACAATACGTATGCTTGTTTTTACAAGATAGTTTTAAAAAAAGTCTGAACTACAGAATTCAAGTTATACTATTTAAATTGTAATTTTTACTATACTAGTACACATGATTTCGTATCTCAGTTAATAAATCATAAAGTTTCTGAAATTAATTCGTTTCGAGTTTCGAATTATACAACGTAAAAATTGCAAAATATATGAACATTCAACTGAACATATTTTCAAATTTTATGACCAAATAAAAATTTCCTTGAATTGTAAACAATTTGAGTGAATTATTAGATTATGAGAACCTTTAAACAGAAAATCGTACCGAATTGAAAACCTGTCCTAAAAAACCGTTTTTGAAAAAAACGAAAAATTTTTCTCAATAATAAACTGATTCCTTTCAAAGACACTGAAATAGTTTATCGTTATTTAACAAACATTACATGACGATGTGATCAGTCAAAGGTCAGCAGTGATCTGAAAATGTTTGTACTTAGCATAAAGCTTACAAATGTTGTTAATTCTGCACTTCAAATGAAAATTCATCAGATATGTTATTAACAATGGAAAACTTTGATGCTATTTCAGGTAATTTTCACTTTCTTAAAATGTGAACAATTATATTGGCTTTATAAAATTTATTAAACATTGAACGAATGTAGAGTTTAAAAACCATCGAATTGTAATTTATTCGCAAATTGAAAAATTGTACGAAAAAATTCCCCTCTCTGTTCATAAGAAACAATCAATTAAGTCAAAGGCAATAAAATACTTTCATTACATGTTTAAAATTTACAGGAAAACTCATTTGAATATAATGAAAAATGAAAGATTTGTGAATAATTTAAAAAATATAATAATCAACAATAAAGGATTTGATTGCTTTTTATATATATATTTTTGAATTTATTTGCATGTTTAATAGTGAAAATGCTTTGATTGAAATTTTTTTTAACCACGGAATCATTGATTTTGGGCATATGTTGTATGAACGTTTCTCGTTTTGAGATATCAAAGTTACATAACGTTACGTTTTACTAATATTGCATCTTTTTTTTACACATTTTTTTAATAAATTTAAATTGTGAAGTTCTGAAATGAACACATAATTTATTGTAATTTGAATATTGGAACTGTATTTTTAATTTATTCACATTACAATTTTTAATACTCAAAGCTGCAAGACATTTAATTTTTTAATTATGTATTCATGGTAGTAAATTGATTGAATTTTTTTAGTTTCTCGGTCTTTTTTCATCATTGGAATGTTATAAATATTACATCTATTACTCTTTTTTTACTTTTTTTAAGTTAATTTCTCACAGTTTAGTATTTATTATGACGATTTGTGAACATTGTTGAAAAGCCTTGATAAAGAATTTGAAAGTAAGTCAAAAACTCTGGTATAAATGTTTATAAAAAAGCTTTCATAAAAGAAAAAAAATGTCTTTTTATACTTAGCCCCAGGGATTCGTTGATTCAGAAATTTTCTGTGAAAATTTTCTTTTCGTTTATTGTAAAAATTGTTAATATTTCAAAAAATGTAGTTAAAAGTGTTTAAATCTGATTTAAACACTGTTTTATAAATAATATAAGAAATTACAAATGAAAATAATGTATATATTTGTATAATATATAAATATATAATAAAACAATAATTGATTATTTAAATTCGATTTTCAATTTTAAAATAATATTGCATTCCGATCAGTTCAAAGGCAGTTTTTATTACTTTTCACACCCAACATAACAATCAAAACGTTTGTAAATTTCAATGAAATATGGTTTTCGTCATAGAAGATAGCATAAAAATTTTTTGCTAATAATATTGATAATTTTTTATAAATTATAAGTAATAAAAAAAAGTGCTGTTAAAACGCAAAAATTTGTTGTTATTGGTAAATGATAGATATTTTTGAAAGCAGGTGTTAAAGAGCTGATTTATATGTTTTATAAGATGAATGGTATAAGAATGTGTTACATAAATTGTTATTGAAAAGTTGTAAAATACAGTATGTCAACCAAAATCAATGAATGCGACAAATGTAAATCTCAATAGCCGCAAGCAACGGAAATTACAGAGCGAACGACTGCAAAGAACGAACACTAAACATCCAACATCCAAGAATTTTCGAGTCAGTCGATAAACCCGAGGATAAACTTGTAGTTGCAGGGAATATTCTGGATGGCGTAGCCACATTGAAAATAGGTTAAAAGTTATTGAAAATGGTAATAAATTTGAGACGGGTGAAATATCTGAAAACTTCCAAGTGGAAATGCATGAAATAATAGATTATTGTTATTTTACGGAATCCCGTACAATGGAAAATTTTTTGATTAAAAATTTTTTCGAGGATAACATATAATATGATTTCAGAAATTTTGAATAATTTTTGCAACTTTCCGAGATCTCCGAAGTTCATGAATATTTTCTGAATTTCTATGAATACTTCGAATTTTTTAGAATTATAAACACGACTTTCGATTTACCTGTATTATTTTTTAATTTTCATAATTATTGGAATACCGGACGTAATACAATAATTTGAACTTTTAAGGATTTTAAGATAATTTTCCAAACCCGTTAGGATTTCAATGTAATTTTTTTAGATTTTTATATTGAAAAATCAATTAATTATTATCATGCTTGTCTAAATAATATATTGTGATGAACAAAATCTGCAAAATTTATAAACTTTTTTTGATTTTGATGATAATCTTTGAAACTTTCGACGTTTTGAAATTCTCGGGTTTTTTTTTAATTTTAGACATATAACATGCAGAAGTTATTGGAAACTCTCCAAATTGTATGAAAATTTGTTCTTAACATCAACACATCTATTTTGAAAAAAAAAATTAAATATATTTCGAAGACATGTGATAGTGCAATATGTGATAATCTACGAAATCTATTGATATTTTCTGAAATATGTGAAATCTAAAAAATATTCTAGGAATATTGATAACTTTTGAAATTTTGAATATTTTGTAATTTTTGGAAAAAAAATTCTTAAAACTATAATACCAATCATACAAGAATTTCAACATTCTAAAAATATGCTCTACTCTCATAAAGCTTCTTCGTCAAATTTTATTACTTCCCAAATTTTTTATATTTTTGTTATAGGATAAAAAAATCATTCATATTCCGAAAACCTCGATAATAAATGATTTTTTTTTAACTGATCTTTAAAAAACACGTTTACACTAAAGGTATAACCTAATTTAGTAATTTTATTTTATTGCAAAAATGTTTTGCATGGACGTGATTTTATTCAATTTTTTATATACATCTTACATTCCACAAAACAATTGATTATTAATGAACACATTCCTTTCTTTTCATGATTCTATTCTATAGAAAAAATGCTGTCGGAATTCACTCAATCATAGTAAATTTCAGTTTTTTTTCAAATTTATGTATGAATTCAAAACTGACTCTTCAGCAGAGTAAAAATTACATGGTGAAATGTGAAAAAACATTCAGGAGGCAATAAGAAAGTAAAAAATTATCTTTTTTACAATTTTCTTTAGTTTAGCAAAAACTGACATAGTTCCAGCTTTTCTTGACAATTAATATAAATTTTATTGCTAAACTTTTATTCTAAAAAATGAAAATACTCCCTAAACCAACTTTCTCAATCACAGATACGAAGTAAAGTTCAATAATTTTGCGTAATTTATAACCATTTTTTATAATAACTAGTTATGAAATAAAGGAAGTATCATATCACTAACGTAACAGCGTAGTTTTAAAAATTTTAGGATCTGACTATAAAAAAGTTTCTTTCACAATCTCTAAATTATTGACTCAGAATCCGTTGGTTCTATTGAAATCAGTGAAATTGCCCGGAGGAAATCGATTGTGAGTTATGGGAATAATGGAAATTCTGAAGTCCTGTCAATAAATCATTCTAGGCACTGCATCGGATCTAAAATCGAACATTATCCCACCACAAGAAGAGCGCATTATAAATTAGTATCATCTATATCAAAACCAATGTAAGAAGAAAAACGCGAATTCTTAAGAGATCGATTATAATTTGCTAATTCACATAGTTTTCCTGCAACTACAACTGTCTATAGAAATTATTCTTCGTTATTCTAAAATTAATAAAACAATGATATATTAAAATTCAAGAAACAATTGAATTTCAAGCCACCTAATTAAACAGTTACATATTTTATTGATTTTTCACGTTTATTAAAATCACTCATTCCACGAATCGATTGTTCAGTGTAATTTGCACTAAAAACGATAAATTTTCGAGCGAAGAAACTTGGAAAACGACAAGCTTGAACGAATCGTGTTGATTTGCAAGTGGCAACTTGGAGTTTGGGTTGACATAGTCAAGATGTAAATTGCATTGTGTTAAGTCGCGCCAACGTAGTCTGAATGTAAATAGCGCTGACACTGAACGGCTCAGCCCCCAAATAATCTACTGTAATAGTCGCTGGATGAAAATATGCTCAACTATCAATTACACTTAATTATTCTCCTGGAGAGAGACAATTTTTTTTTCTTCACTCACTTTTCGAGTTTTTACACACTACAAAAAACTCATGGAAAAAAACGCCATTTCTGAAATTGAATATCATCAATTTTTTATGAAAACTTTACATAACTATTTAAATTATTGATGGAGCTAGTTAATTTGACTGACTGTTTATAAATTTGACTGACTATAAATTCATGCAACATTTTTCGATAAACCACCCTAATTTCTGGCGAAATAGATGTGCCCTGTTTTACGATTTGAACTTTCGTATGTTTTCGTCACTTGAGTACAAAAACACGTGAAAAGACTTTCTGTACACATCTGCTGTAGCAGGACATAAAAACGAAACAACCTCTTTCGTGCCGGGAGCGAAAATCCGAAAACAAGCTCTTCCTCTCGGATCTCTCCTTTCTCATTTTTCCCATTTTTTTCAAGAGACGGGACCAACGTGAAAAACTCGGAAAAACAAAATGTTTCGATTCGTTCCGCGATTTCTGGTCTGTATCAAGTTAGAAAGAAGTTTGATTCCGGAACGTACATACATTTTTTCCTTTTGGAATTTTCCAAACTCGCGTCCAACTGCAGAAACTTAGCAGAATGTTTTTAGCAGAAAAAAGAAGAATTTCGGTTACATTTTGATGTGATTTGAGCTTCAGTGCAGTTTACTTTTTTGTTTTCAATGAAATGTAATTTTCAATATTGTTGTTGATGTTTTGAACTATTATTAGTTTAAAGAGTTATCAGACTATTATATTTAAATAGTCATTAATTAATTTTAAAAAATACAAATAGCCTGAAAAGTTTAGAAAGACTTTTTTACAGAAAAACTGTTTGAATAGAAAAATTTTGTATAAAACAAATTTTTGTATAAATTTTAATACAAATTACATTTATATAAATTACAAGTATTTTTAATTACGTAACTTAGAATTATGAACAAATAATCATGATATAACTATTATCAATAATTGCATTCTTATGAAGCATTCGTCAGTTTTAGGTTGCTTATTACAAGTTGATATAATTCTAAACAAAGATATTGTTTTTATGAATGTTTACAGTTATTATACGCACAATGTACCGCTGTAGAAAAATCTATATGCACAATGTTAAAAATGCACAAAAAATTTATGCATCCTCCCAAAAGATGTATATGGCGTTACACGCAGTGACATGACTTTCATATGCAGGGAAATGTAAAAATAATAACATAAGAACTCGCGAAGTTCTCTGAGAAATTTTTCTGATGTGAGAATGAAATTCCGTGACAGGTGACACCGCTTCCTAACTTCAAAAAAATGGTATTGCATTTCAGGCAAAAGTATTTGAAATTCGGTTGACTTTACGTGCTTGCATTTGCCCCAAGGACTTTCTGGGTGCAAGGTAGGACGTGATTTGGGACGTTGTCATGCAACATAAGTTTTGGTGCACCGGCAGTGTGAATGCACCACCGCCCACGTGCGCCCACGAGCGTTTCCAATAGGAATTTTTTCAACGAATTTTCTACTACGTTTCATATAGAAATTTCAAATAACATTTGCTCTCTTTCAGAGCTCTGCGGATGTGCATGGTGACATATAATACTGCATTTCGAGTCCGTTGCAGTAAAATGGAATATTAACGGCGCGAAAAACGCGATATGAATCGAGAGAGCATTATGAAAATGAGATTCGAGTACGGACTTTTGTTTCGATTTCCACCCGTCATATTATTTCCATCGAGGTCATTTCGGATTTTTATTCAACTTTTTACGAGTCTCGCGTTAACAAGAAAAGCTATTGAGGCATAAATCACGCTTTGACGAGACTTTTTATCACTCAACTTAATCTCTTGGCATTATGGCTCTTCATTTATGGCGAGATTCCGGAAATATTTTTTTGGTATTTTTAAATATGTGGAAATGACAGCGCTATGTAATGAATTGGAATCGGTCTTATTAATTTGTTATTGGAGTCAAATAATCATGAGTTGGTAATCCAGTATTAATTATTTATCCTCGGGACAGGATTTAGGAATTTGGTGCCCTTTTGCAGTTAAGAAAATTGTTGCTCCTCCTCCCCATTCCCCTCTCCTTCCCCAACACAACCATCTTCATCGAAGAAAAAATTTTAAATGCACTGAATTGAAGAATTATATGCATTTTGAGTCTTCTACATGAATTTACGAAAATCAGAAAATGGAGAAAAAGCAGAAAAATCGTAGGTATGTCAAAATTTGGAAAATTTAGAGATTCAGATGTTTAGTAAAACTTAGTAATTTAGAAGTTTACGTTATTTCGAATGTTTTAGCAGATTTTGTTATTCTATGATAATTTCACAAATTTTTCTCACTCTAGGAGCCACAAGAATAATCAT
Organism: Platygaster orseoliae; assembly: GCA_030522825.1. Taxonomy (NCBI): domain Eukaryota; kingdom Metazoa; phylum Arthropoda; class Insecta; order Hymenoptera; family Platygastridae; genus Platygaster; species Platygaster orseoliae. The sequence continues at coordinate 16,392 of JAPYZL010016389.1, forward strand.
CAGTTTGAAATTTCTAAGAAGACTGACATCCTGAAAATACACTTAATTTCGTAAAATTCAAATGTTTAAGCGATTTTCAAAATATAAGAAATGTGATTGACAAGAGAAATTTGAAAAGTTATCAGAAATTTAAAAATATCAGAGATCGCGAACATTTCGATTTTGTAAAAATTTACTTATGTTTATGACCATTCTTTATAATCTTCAATGACTAATAAAATACTAAAATTCTGACACATTTAAGATATTTTGCAAATGACAGGAATTTCGCGAAATTCATAAAATATCAATAGTTTAAGAATATTCCAAGTTAAAAAATTGTAAGATTCATGGATATTTAAAGTGTTCTGAAAATTTGCAACAAAAAATAGTCAACATCATTTATTGAAAATTATATGAAATTTTAAAACATATGAATATTAAGGTGTTTCTACAATTTCAAAAATTTTATTCCGAAAATTTCAGTTATTCCAAACATTCCGTCAAAATTTGAAAAACGTCAAAAATTTCAGAGATTGCATGAATTTCAATGTTGTAGTAATTTTCTCATTTTTATGAATATTATTCATAATCTTCAATGATTACAGAAAATCAGAAATTCAGTCACATTTAAAACAGTGTGCAAACAATATGATTTTCGCAAAAATCATCAATTATCGATAGTTAGAAAATTCTCTGAGTTAGAAAATTTTAGGATTTATGGAAACTTTAAGAGTTTTGAAAATTTTTAACAAGAAAAAGTCGACGAAATTGATTGATAAGTATATTCTAATTAAGAAGTTATGAAAATGAAGATTTTTGCATAGTTACATTAATTTTTTTCGGAAATTTCTGTTTTTCCCAACATCGTTTCAAAATTTGAAAAATGTCGCGATTAAGAGAATTTCAATTTTGTGCAAATTTACTCATGTTTAAAAATATCTCTTGTATTCTTTAATGATTTCTAAAATTCATAAATTTCGTCACATTTGAAACGTTTCGCAGATGATAGGACTTTCGCGAAATTTATAAATTATCAATAGTTCAAAAATGTTCCGAGTTAGAAAATAGTAGGATTTATGCACATTTTCAGCGTTCTGATAATTTGCATCAAAAAATAGTTTACAAAATTAATTGATAATTATATTGAAATTTACAAATTATGGAAATAAGGGGGTTTCTACAATTTTAGCAATTTCATTCCAAAAATTTCTGTTATTCTGAAGTTTTCGTCAAAATTTGAAAAATGTCGAAAAATTGATAGATGTTTACTGTTTCTTTTATGGGCCCCAAAATAAAAATTTCGAATCCTGTAGATTTTGAAAACCAATTCCTTCAGATTATTAGGTAGCGTTGAAATCAAATTAAAATCGAATTAAACCTAGAATTATAGAATTCTTATAATGAAATAATAATTTCTTTCTAGTGACTAAAATCTCAGCTAAAAAATATTTCACTAGTGAATCAAGAGCAAATCGAAATAAAATTCCGAAAATATTGTTGTTTGCTAAGTAAAAACATTCTTGCATTTTTTTTTAATTTTATAGTCCCCATCGATTGCTAGTTACTGATAATAAATGACCCTTGTTGACTGCGTTTTTGTTCATTAAAATGTATAATGCTCTAATGCAAAAAGGAAAATACTCTACATACAGATGACCCGAGTTCCTATATATTTTTTAGCATTGAAATTTCACCATAAGTGTAAATTCGAGTTTAATCCCATTCAGTCGTAGAATTATTATGATTTTTTAGATAATTAAAAAAAAAAAAAAATTCGTATGATAACATAAAGATCACAGTATAAATATAATACCATATATAAAAAATAAGATAACACACTAATAATATTATTAGACCCGTGCAGTTAGTTTATAATAAAATAATTTGAAATTTCGCGTACTATTTTATACACATCAACGATTAACACTTCATATATTCACCACCAGATAAAAAGCAAAAATAAATTTAAAAACCCACCTCCCCCCTCCAAGGAAAACAAGAAAAAGAAAAACTGTTGTGAATTCTCACAAAAGCCGACCCAATACCTTTATTTCCGTTCGTTCATGTGAACTTAATAAAAACCAAATCAATAATCGACAATATCTCCTGCTGTTTCCGAAGATATAAACGAACAGGTTAATTGAAACCAATATTACTCCGCATGAATAAATGCCGAAACCCAGTTATCCAGTGTTTAAACCGCGTACATCTTTTATCCGAGTAAAAGGTATAAAAGCTCGTGAGTAATTTAACAGACGGAATAAAATTAATTATTCTCTGCTGGTCATCTTGTCGCTGACTCGTCGCACCTCTTCCAACAAATAATGCATATTTATAATCGCTTTGCGGACGTAAAAGCGAGTTACACAAATTCAACTCAACTATTGATCGGTCAGTTGCCGTCCCGGATTTTGCAAACAAAGGATAAACTAACTAATGCATTCGATGGAAAAAAAGAAGAGTGATCGGTCACATTCTATGGAAACGACGAAACCGATGTAACTCTTCAGTTTTAGTGACATTCGAAACGTTGGCTCGTTGCGCTGGAAATAAATAACAAATAGGCGGCGTAGCAATAAACGCATAAATATTCCAACGATCCAGCGCCAATCACACGGGCCATTGGTCGCCATCGGCAGATATTAAATATCGGCCACTCATCGTGAACCAACGGACCCATCTCTTACAGTTTGAAATTGTGAAATTTTTACTAATTCAATTGGTAGGTAAGTAATTCACCATCGAATTAGTGGAATTCCACAAGTTAGCTAAAGAAATAGTCTAATTCTAGTACATGAATTAGTAGCTTATAAGTTTACCTTTCAAATAGTGAAATTTTTGAAACGACTAAAGAGTTAGTGAAATTTTCGAAACGACTAAAGAGTTAGTGAATTTATTACTAATGTGAATAATGACATTTTCACTAACCAGATTGGTAGTTCCAAATCATACTATTCATTTAGTTAAATTTTGTAAACGACTAATGACTTAATAGATTCTCACTATTACAAAAAGTAATTTGATTGTTGACGATCAAATAAAACTTGTTGAACAAATAATTTTTTAAACAAGTCATACCTTACTATTTCAATTGGTGGTTTTTCACTAATGTACAGTAGTTCACTTTTCTCTTTTTCAATTAGTGAAACTCCATTAATAATTAGTAGTTTGCAACTAATTCAAATCGAGAGAGATTGCTCGTTTTCGATAGAAAAAAAAGTTCGTCTACGTTCTTTCCGTGCCGCGGTGTAAAAAAATGGGAAAGCTCGGTTGGACGTGTGGTGCCTTGGAATGTACAAGAATATCGCGCTTTCGTTGTAGATTTCTGAGTGGTAGTTAACAAGTTGGTTGGAAGTGAGAAACCTGGTGTTTATTCCTTAGCACTCTTTTGGTTTGAACATTCTTGATACAACAATCTTTTGGAGAACGTTTTTTATTACAGAATAAAAAGATAAATATCACGTTCCTTTAGTATTTTTAGGGACTAACAATTTATGAATATCATGACAAATAAAAGAATTTTTTCATTATGAAATATCCCTTCTAAATTATTAGGATGTAAATGCAAAAAATTGCAAAATTTATGCAATTTTTTGGAATTTATTTTTCTGTGAAATGTGTGCTGTGTTCTATATTTTCCCAGGTTTTTTATATGAAAATCAGTAACATTTTCAAGTGATTTATAAATAAAAACACAAAGTTTGCACAAAAAATTCCACATTCAAAAAACAGAAGAAAAGTGATTAGAAAAAGAAATTATAATTATAAAAAGTTTAATGCTGTTCTTAAGAAATTCGTTATTAGGTAATTTATGATTTAATTGTGTTATGGAATAATAGAAATTCTTTTTGGATGAGTTATTGTAGTATTTGTCTATATCACAAACTTATCATGAATTATGTATTATGCAGAGAAATGTTGCTTCATGCTGTAGGCACAATGAGGTGAAAACAAATTTTTTTTAAATATAGTCAAACTCGTCAAAAATAATTATTTTTTTAAATGATCTTCGATTTTCTTGAAGTGTTATTTTTATTACGAGCTAAAATATACCCGAATACAGACATTTATAGTATTGGCATTTATTTAGATACGAAAAAAATCATAACCAACATAGTTTTTGAGTATTGATAGATATTCTGTATTTTTTGCATTCTTTTACTATTTATATAATTTTTTAAAAATTTTTTGTATATTTATAAATATTCACTATTTTCAAAGAGTTTTTGATAAATTTTTTGCATCTGTTAGATTAGATTTGAAATTTTGTAAGAATTTTAATAATTTTATACATTTTTTCAAAATTAGCCTGATTATGAAAATTTTCCAATTTTGAGCATTATTTAAAACAAATTTTCCTATTTTTCGGAATTTTCGTAGATAATGATTCCGCTCTGTAATTAACTATGTGGAAACAATTTCTCAAATTTCCATTTTTTACATTGTCCTATAGCCAAAGATGTATGACTAGAATTTTGTTAAGGAAAAAATTCTTATCAAGTTAAAAATATCGCTTATATGAAATACAGTTTATATATGAAAGTTCAGAATACTGTTATTTTTAGAATCATGAAATAAAGAATATTTAATTTTGTTCACTTTTGAAAACTTTCATAAGGCCATTGATTATGTCTTCTAGATTTCAGTCAGTACTTTTTAGATAATTTTTACTTATTCTATTTTCAATCATAATTTTTCATGTATTTTATTTATAATTTGTAGTAGTATTATTAATACTGCAATACCTTATTAATTTTGTAGATTAACATAATTTTTTATTAATTATTCAAATCCATGAATATTTAACAATAAATTTTACTACTTACCCTTCAGATGAATTTCTATTTTTTTATGTAAAATGAATAAAGAAGGTTTTCTTTTACAAGATAACTTTTATTATTAACAATACGTTTTTTCGCTCCGAAGGATCGAAAAATCATGAAAATTATGAATCATTATAAAAAAAATGAAAACCACAACCACTCACCCAGCCTTCAAAAAAATCGCCCTCAAAAATCTCCTCCTTCAACCCTCTTAAAAAAACCCTTCCCAAAGTAGAACACCAAACCCTCCTCATCAATCCACCTCAAATACTCGGTGAAACCCCAAACCCCGAAAATCAATAACTTCGAAAAAAACCTCCAAATCAAAAACCCCGATCAGCAACAAAAAACTAACCCCAACCCCCGCTATTCCTGAACCACGGCATTACAACCCCCCTCTCTCCCTCACTCCTACACCTGCCCCTCTCCCCTGAATCTCGGAATGCCCCATAAACGAGGAGCACAGCATCCACGACCACATAAGAGACATAAACCGAGGCATGCGCTGTTTCGTCATATTGATCTCGGCCATAGTAACGATTCTCCGGCGATGTTGGCACGCACTATAGAGAGTGGTGAGGGGCGAACTCGGGGGAGGGAAGAGGGACGGGGGGGGCGCCCCCCGTGGGGAGGGAAAAGCGAAAGGGGGTATATGAAAGTAAGGGACGGACAGAGTGAGGGGTCGGGGGAGGGGGCGCGGGAAGAAAGAGAGCGAGGATAAGGTCTCGGGCCGTCCTACCGTAGGGGAGGGGGGTGAGGGAGGGAGGGGGACAAGGGGAGGGGGATGGTCCAAGGGTAGGCGAGGGGAGGGAGGAGGTCGTTTCCGGTGGCGTTGATACCGCTGCTGCGCACCTCGCGCATTCGGCGTCGTCTTCCCTCTTTGTTTCCGGATGCTGGATCCGCGGGACCGCGATATGACGACGACGGGGATGCTGGATCATGGAAATCAGTCCAGCGGAGCTTGCCGCGTCGCACGGTTCGGGGGCTCGGCAGCGGGGGGGTCGTAAAGTATGCGAATAGTGGGTTGAATCGTCGTTATCCGCGAGAATACGTTGGTGCGGAGTTAACCCTTGGGTTGTTCCTGGGACTCGTGGTTTATAGAATAATGTGCGGGACACGGGACGATGGCGATGCCGGAGGGTGGTGAAGAGGTCGGGCCCCGGGCGGGGCCTGATTGAGCTCCCATGCCGCGTCTCAGCCGGGACGGAGAGCGTCGCGACACGTACGAGGACACGCGCGAGAGGAGGAGGATACAGCGAGGTTGGATAAGGGGGGGCCGAAGGAAGAGGGGGGCTGGAGTCCGTCGTGGGGCCCCGGAGGAAGCCCGCGGCAGCGAGCATGAGGGACCGCCGCGGCTGCTGGGCCCTCATGGCGGCGATCGGCCTCGCTCTGTCGGGTGAGTCACTCCTGTCACTCGCCGACTCATTACGAGCCGGCCGAGCTGGCGAATTCTCTCACTCGCTCGCACAGCGACCTCAAAAGCGAGAGCAAGTCGCACGCGCGCGCGAATACACTGGGACCTCGGGTTTTTGTCGAGGAGTGCGTTGTTTTGGCTGCGATGCCCTTGGGCTGTTGCTGGTCTCGTTTGGAGAAAGGCAGGACTGTGGGTGGGGTTGATCCGAGGTTGCAGTGTACGTCGGTTTGGTTGTTTTTTTGTTTTCGTTTGGGCCAGGTTTGATACTGACCTGATGTTTTTGGTCAGTGCCGGGGTGATAGTGGGTCCGGTCGAGACGGAAATGCTTGGTCAAGTGCGGTAATCTCTGGATGAGTGGTTTTTAGCGAGATTTGGGATGGTTTTCTTGATGGTGCTTGGTTTTCGGGATGAGGTTTTGTGCTTCATTGGGGATCTTGGTCGTCTGGCTTGGAGAAAGCGTTTTTAAGCTACCCACGAGCGGTGGAAAGTAAATGGAGTTTGTTTTCGGATGTTTTTTGTTATTTTCTTTGGAAATCAATGCATACACATCTTTCATAATAGGAAGAGTGTCATGACTTTTTTAAGTATTATCAATCTTAATGTTGTTTTTTCAATACTGTGGAATATCATTCTCTGACAATTAGTGAAAAGTAAATGCAGTTTGTTTTGGGATGTTCTTTGTTATTTTCTTTGAGAATATACGAATTTATATCTAACGGAGAGTTTCACGATTTTTTAAATATTGTGATTCTTAGTGTTGTTTGTTCAATACTGTAAAACATGATTTTCTGACAATTAGTGTAAAGTAAATGCAGTTCACTTTGGGATGTTTTTTGTTATTTTCTTTGAGAATATGTGAATTTTTTAGGTAACGAAGAGTTTTTTTCAGCATTTTTTAAATATTGTAAATCTTACATATAGTGTTGTTTCTTCAATATATTAGAATATCATTCTCTGACGATTAGTGAAAAGTAAATGAAAATTGTTTTGCTATGTTCTTTGTTATTTTCTTTGGGAATTGATGCATTTTTCATAGGACGAAGAGTTTTATGATTTATGAAATATTATAAATCTCGGTCTTATTTCTTCAATACTATGAAATATGATTTTCTCTAATACAACCGGTGAAAACGGAATGTAAACTGAATTTCAAGACACACGTGTCTCAGGGTTTTACTGAATGAATTTAGTGGCGTCTTTTTGTTTGATGAAATTTTAAAAAACTCTTTGAAACATATATTTGTTTTAAGTCGTAAGTCTGTTTTTCTCATTCAATAAATTTTAATATTTGCTGGTGTGGTGTATTCAATTTGGTAGTGTGTCCTGGTTTCTAAGAAATTTATGGTTTTCCTCATATCAAAATTTCGATCACGATTTTCTAGCGCATCTCTCAATCAAAACTGCAAATTGGATATTATTCAATATTATCTGACTTGAACTCAATTCAATAAAACGACTTAGGTTAAGGGAATAATAATCAGCTGTATAATAAAAAGAAGATATAACTGTAAAAAAATCTGAATATACAAGTTACGTACAAAATTTTGAAATTTTCATTCAATAATGATGGCGTTCGTCAATTTGAAAATTTTAAAGGGACGTCAAAGTGTTTACATTTAAAACATGAAATCATATTTTGAAATTAAAGATGTTTTCCAGAAGTGAGATATAAATATATAATTGTTAAACGCAAAACGAAATGATTAGCACACATTTGGATATAAATCTTCCAAATCCTAAATATTTAAATACATTTTTGCTTATACCAAAATTTATGATTTTTCCTTGTTAGTTGATAAATAATCAATGTTTTTTTATCTGGTAAAAATATAGTCAAATCATATAACTTAATTGTCCTTAAATTATTGATTTCTTTCTCTAATACAATTATCAAAGATTTGTTTGGAAGACTTTAATTTCCTAAATCTTTTGGTTAAACAAAAGATTTTCACTATTAAATTATTCATCATGTAAATTTGACGTCTGATCAGCAAGTGAAAATATAATTGTTTTGTGATTCTAAAAAGTTTGACAAAAAATAATTCATTTTTTATTTGACGTGTATTTTTTATATCAGTCTAATTTTTTTTTTTTTTTTTTTTTTATTTTATGTTAAGGAACTTTTTTTTTTTTTTTTTTTGAAATATTATTTTTCTTTTTTTTTTTATTGGAACTTAAAATTTTTTTATTTTATTTTCATAACATACGACATTTTTTCTAGATATAGTAAAAATAAATTTAACTGAAATTTTTTGTCCTCTGCTGTATTTTTTGTTTCATCAACGAATAGTTTAGTTTTTCTGACAAACTCAACATTTTTTGTATGAAATTTTTTATCAGACAAATTTAACTCTTTATGACCGAATACAAAAGTATTTTTTTTTATCCATCAATATTTACTTCGATCTTTTGGAGCCAAATAAATAGTCAAAAGAAACTATTTCCAAGCTTTCGGTCTTTTTATTATTAGACCCTCC
>JAPYZL010016395.1:0-12978 GCA_030522825.1 Platygaster orseoliae
GTTGCGTTCAGACTTCAGTCCATTGTTGACCCCGCTATACGGTACGCAAGTACGTACAAACTGCAAGCAAACCAATAAATCTCAAACATAACGTTTGATAAGTTGATTTTACAATCTTTTTTTTTCTGTAAAAGCAACTCAGTTGTTCAATGAGAAAGCAATGGCGCGCCCCACGGGCCCGCAAACTTAATCTAGTAATTTTAAAAAATACGCCACAAATTGAAATGAATGAGATAGATTTTTTTAATTATTCAAATTGATTTATTTATTCAATTTATTATTAATATATCATTTAATAATATTATATGAGTATATTTATTAAAATATTTTATTGAATAAATTATTTATTTAATTTATAAAATATAATTTAAAATAATATTAAAATAAAATATAATAACTATATCACTTAATTATATTTAATTATCAATAAACAAATTAATTTTTTTATTAATTATTGATATTTAACATTGATTTATTTATGTGAATAAAATTTTTGTCAAGAAAACACATCAAACATAACCTCAAAACATTAACAACAAATCATAATCAAATTCAACAACATTTCCACAATTTTCAAGACTCGAATTCACTTAAATCAAAAATCCAACTTTTTAATAATAATTTCATTATTTCATATAAATAACAATACAAGATACGAAAATCGACAATTTGTGACAGCAGCGAAATATTTTTCCACGTAACATTCATCACCTTCCATTTTTCCTGTCGTATTTTTATCTTGCAACATCGAAGTTCACGCCGATTTGCGATGAATATTTCCAACGCAAATTCCTTGAAATTTATTTGTAATGCATTCCTATCGTTTGTGTGGGATACAAACACAAGCAAATTGCAAAAAGGACTTCAAAGATCCTTGGGTGCGACGATAATAAACACTTTTTTTACAGTATTTAATTCAACGTGAACTTTCAATAAATATATGAAAAGAATAATTGAGAAAAACTGAGAAAAACAGCTAATGATCACTAATGATAATAGTAAATACCAGTAAATACTGATTACATGCAAATTCATAGACACGTAGTATATAGTATACAAAATGGCGGTTACAATTTCATTTCAACGGTTTCTAAAAAACAAGATGGCGGCACATTTGAACGACATATACCGGACATTATTTTTTTCTGGCCCTTCAAAAATGGTGAAGCATTGAAATATGAAAAAATTAATACTTATTTAAACAAATATTTATTAACTGTTTTTAAGTCAATAAATAATATAAAAAAATAACTATAGAAAAATATACAGGGTGTTCAAAAATCCTCAATTATAGGGGTTTATAGATTGCGAAATTCTAAGACAATTTTCCCTTCGCCATTTTTCACAAAACTCAAAAACAAAAAAGATATTACAGTTTAAAAGTTTAGAGCATCTTCATACACTAGATTTCGCATTTCTCTCGTTTTGGCACGGTTCCCATTCTATACATCTCTCTCGCACTCCTTGAAATTTAACGAATCTGATTGGTTCAAACTTTCAACTCGAATATCTGCTTTCATTTTGAGTTTTACGAAAAGTGGCAAAGGACTTTTCGATTGAGAAAAATATAGAAAAAGTTTCGGTTCAATGTCAAACTTTAATATCTTTTTTGATTTTGAGTTTTGTGAAAAATGACAAAGGAAGAATTGTTTTAGAACTTCGCAAACTATACGCCCTTGAAACATTAATTTGTGAGTTTAAGACACCCTTTATACAGCAATTATATTATTACATGAAAATTCGAATAATAAATAGTAACACACATAACACAAAAATATAGTTATGTTTATTATTCAATTTAATCAGTTATAAATCAATTGCTCGGAGCCAATTCTTGAAAATATTTTCAATATTCCATTTGTGCTCTGGAACAGCGCAGTATTCAGGGAGGTCAATAAAAAAAACTTTCTCCTTTCAATTTCACTTTAAATAACTTTATTTAAAAGAAGTAAAAAAACTTGCATAAAAAAGTCATTTCCACAACAGTTCTCTCTATAAAAGAAAGATATTAGCCCTTTTCTTGGCCTTTAGTAGGCAGACATGATTATTATATTCTGATATTCACTGGGACTTCATAGATACGAGTTTTCGAGATCGCGCTCTTGTTTCGCTCCTAATATTCGTATATTCAAACCATAGCACGTTAGGGATTAGGGTTGTATCACGCAGAAGTAAGTGCTCTGAAGTTTTCCTGAAACAAGAATTATTTGCTTGAAAGCACATGAATATTTCTTTGTAGATTGATTGTAGAAATGGGAAGTTTACTTACCAGGACACGATGACAGGGAAATATGATGACAAGACAAAGTGCACGATGATGAACCATATTATACCAAATGCCATCCCCACTAGAGCGCCACACAAGACTTGAGCATTTGAGTGATATTGGAGATAAATTCTACTGTAGCCTACTGTTACTGCTAAAGCGATGCAAGGAAATACCATTATCAACCTCCAAAATCTCTCTAATATTGTACTATTACTACTGTAGTGCACTCTGAAAAAGAAATCACGAATTGAATTAATTTATGTTTATGTTATAAACAGTACATAAAAGATTTATTTACCTAATAAATGCAAAGAGTATCACATATGTGGTAAAAAACCACATAAATTGAGAATGCGAAGACGGCATTCCATACTCCGTGTAAATAACATCTCGTTTAACAGGTCTAGTTTCGCAAATTATGTTTTTGAGTATCAAATTCACCACCTCGTTGACGAGAACTCCGCCAAAGAATGCAATCTACAGAAATATATTATTGTAAATAATTGAAGCAATTGTTTTGTTTATATGTACTTACCGTGTGCAAATCTCTTCTAAAGAGAATTAGTGCGACAAATCCAGCAATGATTGCAAATGGCATTAAGCTTATTAGTGCTAAAAATTTCCCTATTATATCCCCTGGAAAATGAAAAATTTTATTATTAACAATAAATGAAAGGTTAATAGGGAGCTTCCATAAATGATGTCACGGCTTTGTGGGGGGGGGGGGTCTCAAAAATGTGATGTCACATTTGTGGCAAAAATTTTTTTCTGGTGAAATTAAACGATGCTTCGGGAAAAATTGCGAGTGATGATTTGTATTTCGATTAAAAAATATTAACCATTTTATATCTATTTTCGATGTGACTGAAAATTGATGTGAACATTCAATAAAATTGTAGAAATAAAACTGACTAGGCTAGATTAACTGAATAGATCAATTGAGTTACCAATGTTTTTAAAATTTTGCAATTTTTTGGCATTTGAGAGAGCATTTACATTTAAAAAATAAAAATTCGTTAGTATTTTCAGTACTTTTCATTTCGAAGTATTTATATGATGATAATCATAACTGACATAATAATAATAGTAATAATGAGGTTCAAAAAATAATAAAATATGATGGGCTACTGAATTTTTTGATTCCGCAATTTTTGAAAATTCCAAAAATTAAAATCGTTGAAAATTGAAATAAATGAATTAAATTTTAAAACACATTAATAATAATTTGATAAATAAATAAAATTAATAAATGATTAAATGCTGAATAAATTAAATTTTTCCAAAATTCAATTTTCATTATGATAAATATACAAATTTTTATATTGTAAATTCAAATTAACAACCTTTTTATAATGTGAAAGTTATAAATATAATGCTTTAAAAATCACGTTGTTGAAAATAAAAAATTTGTTGCTTTAGATTTAAAATCCAACATTCTGACGTGACACAGGAGGGGTGGGGGGTCTGTAAATTTGTGACACACTGTGACAGAGGGGGGGGGAGGGGGTCGAAAAAACACCAAAAAACTGTGACATCATAAATGGAAGCTCCCTAGACTGTTTTACATGATAATTGCCAAATTAGAAGTATTTTAAAACTATTTAACATTTTTTTAACATATCTTATGTAAAAAATTGAATTATTTTCTTAGGGTTTAAAAATATGTATTTTATAGAGAATAATAAAATGAAAATCAAATGATACCAAAAATCACATTTTTCAATTTTATTTTATTCTGAATTTAAATTAATAGAATTTTACAAATCTATATAGCAATCTACAATTAAATTGAAAATCTTTAAAAATACTAAAAACTCTCAATCGTTGTAAATTTCAATACTTTAGCATCGAATTTCAGAAATATGTAACAAGAATCATGGAATTCCAAATACCTTATAAAAATACCGAAAATACGACAAATTGTGTAAATAACATAAAATTCTGGAATTTGAGAAAGTCTTGGAATACTTTCAAAATATATTTCCTGTGGGATTTTATGATTTTTATTCTTCGAAGATCTGGTTTCAGTAATAAAATTTGAAGAGTTTCAAATTTATATGAATTTCGTAGTCCAGGGCTAAATATTTTTTCTACAAGTATTAAAAATCATGGAACTCGATTTTATTTTTTTCAAATACTTGAAGTATTTTTTATATTTTTTTATTATTTATGCATCTTGGAGGGTTTTCTAATATTATGAATTTCTATAAAGCTTTCTGAAATTATAATATTATTTATAATTATAATACTCTGAAATTATAATATAATACAATGAATATGTTAGTCTTTTTTCAAACGTTCATGCATATTTTTTCCATTTGTTGAAAGAAAATGAAGGTGATAGGGAATTTTGTCAGGAATCATTAATATTTTGTATATTTCATTGAAATAGTTGATATGCGATGCATAAAAAATTGTTAAGAAAAAAAGCAGCAAGTGTTATTTAATTTATCTTATAATTATCAAGAAAAATTAAATATTATTGAATAATTTTTAATTTATAAAATTAACTTTTTCATGAATTATAATTATTTATATTCTATTGTATAGTAAAATATTTTCAAAATTATTCATCAATCAATAATAGTTTTTCCTCTCTTTTTTTTTATTCAATTTTTTTTTGTTTTTAAGCTTTTTATTTAATTAAAGTATTTGAAACTTTGAAATAACATATGATAATTTGCTGTAACCGAAACGTTAAATTTGACGATGAATAAATTATGATTTATTTCAAGCATATAATTTAATTTTGAATTTTTTACTTGAATAGATGTTTTTCATTTTTTGCAATTTTATTCGCATATGTAATTTAATTTTCATCACAACTGTTTAACATTTTTTTAAATATCTTATGTAAAAAATTGAATTATTTTCTTAGGGTTTAAAAATATTTATTTTAAAGAGAATAATAAAATGAAAATAAAATGATACCAAAAATGGCATTTTTCAAATTTGTTTTAATCTGAATTTAAATTAATAGAATTTCACAAATCTATATAGCAATTTACAAATAAATTTAAAATCTATAAAAATATTAAAAACTCTCAATCGTTGGAAATTTCAATACTTTAGCATCAAATTTTAGAAATATGTAACAAGAATCATGGAATTCCAAGTACCTTATAAAAATACCAAAAAATACGACAAAATTGTATAAATAGCAAAAAATACTGGAATTTGTGAAATTCTGGAATATTTTCAAAATATATTTCCTGTGGGATTTTATGATTTTTATTCTTTGATGATCTAGTTTCATTGCCAGTAATAAAATTTGTAAAGTTTCAAATTTATATGAATTTTGTGGTCTACGGTCAAACATTTTTTTATACAAGTATTAAAAATGATGAAACTGAATTTTATTTTTTTCAAATACTTCAAGTATTTTTTATATTTTATTATTTTTTATACAACTTGAAGGGTTTATATTTAAATATTTATAATATTCAGGGTTTCTTTATATATTGTAAATGAATATTTCGGTCTTTTTTTTAACTTTCATGCATATTTTTTTCATTTGTTGAAAGAAATTGAAGATGATAGTGAATTTTGTCAGGAATAATAAAGATTTTGTATATTTCGTTGAAATAGTTGAAACGCGACACATAAAAAATTATTGAGAATAAAGACACCAACTGCTATTTAATTTTCTTCTATAATTATCAAATAAAATTAAATATTTTCGAATAATTTTAAATTCATGAAATTAACTTTTTCATAAATAATAATTAATTATATTAAATTTTATAGTGAAATATATTCAAAATTTTTTCTTAATTGTATTTATTAATTAATAATGGTCTTCTTTTTGATTTTTTTTTATTCAATTTTTTTTCGTTTTTAAGCTCTTTATTTATTTATCATCATTTGCTGTAACCGAAACATTAAATTTGACGTTGAAATAAATTGTAATGTATTCCAAGCATATAATTTATTTTTTAGTTTTTTACTTGAATAGATGTTTTTCATGTTTTGCAATTATATTACCATATGTAACTGAATTTTCGTCATATTTATGACATTTTTGTGCATACTTGCACGTATTTTTTCTGTTTTTCGTGCATATTTTTATGAAACCTGATAATTAAATTGAAACAAATAATTTTAATTACTTCCAAAAATTTGAAAATCAAAATAAATTTCCAGAAATGTAAATCCAAAACCAGACTTGACATTAAAATACACAGTTTAAAAAAATTCATACCCTGTGGATACTCCACCAATACTATGGATAGAGGAACCCATTTCAAATTGTCAACCAAATTCTCGGCATTTGATTTAATTTCATCCCCGTCAAACGATGACATGTTGAATGAAGTATTGCCGTAGTTTCATGAGCACAAATTTTACAGCGATTCCCACATCGCGTACAAACGTTAATCTATGTAAATAAAGACTAAGCTCGATTCATTTATTCAAAGGCCACGTATGAAAAACGAATTATCTATTCAAATGTCTCACAATCAAATCAATCACATTTCTTTCAAAACTACTATTTAACGTTCAGAGTTAATTGGTGTAATACTTGTTGACATGCCAAAGTTTTTTGACATGTGTCAGGTGAAAATACCGCACATGCATTCATATACATTCTGTGTGGTGAATCGACGCCATCTTGAAATTCTAAAAACATCCATATCACTTTCCATTTTCGCAACAAGTTCTGCTGTTTTTTAATTAATGAATCGCAAAAACGACAATTTAAGTTCAGAGTTACGAAAATTGGTGTAATACTTGTTGACATGTCAAAATTTGTTGACATGTATATTGAAAATACCAATTTTCGTGGGTGAAATCGACGCTATTTTGAAATCCTAAAAACATCGATATTTTATTCTATAGCTATGCAAAAAAAATTACGCTGTTTTTTAAGTATTGAATCGCAAAAAACTACAATTTAAGGTTCAGAGTTACAAAAATTGGTGTAATACTTGTTGACATGTCAAAGTTATTGACATGTATCAGGTGAAAATACCTGAAAATACCATGTCTCGTATATTACGTTGGTGCATCGGAGCCATTTTCAAATCCTAAAAACATCCATATTTTATTCCAGTTATGCAAAAAACTTTGCTGTTTTTTAAATAATGAATTGCAAAAAAATACAATTTAAGGTTTAGAGTAACGAAAATTGGTGTAATACTCGTTGACATGTCAAAGTTTTTTGACATGTATCAAAAATAATTTTCGTAAATTTTCGTTGGTGAATCGACGCCATTTTGAAATCCTAAAAACATCCATATTTTATTCGTTATGCAAAAAATGTTACTTTTTAAATTTTTTTTAAAATATTGTATTGCAAAATACTACAATTTAACGAACAGAGTTACGAAAATGTAATCTTTTTGACACGTAAAATTTTTAAAGATGATTAGGTGAATCGGCGCCATCTTGAAATCTTAAAAACATACACCTCCAATTCCAGTTTTGCACTGTTTTGCACAGTCTTGCAAAAAATTTCTGTGTTTAATCAGGTTTAATCAATGAATCGCAATTACACATGATACGTGTAAAAACGCGTGTGAGATAATTGGGTAGTTCGGCTGAAGCAGCTGAACATAATTGTTGCTACGAAAAAAATCGTTTCCCAGCGTTGCCTTCCCGACGAACAGAAAACTCCGTCATCTAGTAGGGCAAAACGCGTAAAACGATGGATGTCAATATCCCGTATAACATGGTATGTTATCTGTGGGATAATGTCGCTGTTTTGCGATCCCATCGCGGATGTCGTATTAAAAATAAAGTCGATTCATTACCACATCTCAGCCCCTTCACCAAATTGTTTTCACATTATTTCGCTGGCGATTGATCCAGTACATCTGCGCGCTTGTATTCATTGATTTCCCGGGGCCAATGTTTTTATACACGCACTGTTTACAAATTGTCAACTTTCACTTATAAAGCACTGTGTATTTTTGGTGCACGTATTGACTATGTTTTCAGTGAAAACTGTCAAATTCGAAGATATTAGTAAACTTCATGTGTATTGTTGTGCAATTAATCTGCCGGAGTTGAAATAAAATTATTTATTATTTCACGTTAAAATATGAAATACAAATATGAATATAAATAAACGTAATATAATTTTACTAATTATAAATATAAAATTATCTAGTAAATGATAATGAATTATATGAATACAAATTTTTGATTTTTTAATAATCAATTAAATTATTGAAATAAAGTTGATTGATTAAAATAATTAATCAACAATTAATAGTCGAAAAATTGAAAATTTTCAGTAATTTATTTAATAAAATTTAAAGAACACGAGTAGTTTAATGTAAGTTCTCAAAGTTGAACGATATTTATAATTCTTACTTCAGTGATTTCGATTTTTTTGTAAACCATATACAATTTTTAAATAAAATTAGTTATTATTTTATGTTTAAATATAAGATAAAAATATGAATATAAATAAGTGTAATATATTTTTAATAATAATAAAATGATTCAATAATATGATAATTATATAAAAAGAAAATTTTCAATAATGATGCATAAGAATAAAAACAATTAATAGTTAAAAAAGTAAAAATAATAAAAAATTTATCAACTGAAATTTTGAGAATGTAACAAGTAGTTTATTGTAAGTTCTCAAAGTTGAACGATATTTAAAATTCTAACTTAAATTATTTCGATCCTTTTAAAAACTTTATTAAATTTATAGATGAAAATTAGTTATTATTTTATGTTAAAATATAAGATAAAAATATGAATATGAATAAATCTAATACATTTTGAATAGTATGAAAAATAAAATGATTCGATAATATGATAATGAATTATTTAAAAAGATAATTTACAATAATCATGTGTAAGGGATGAAAACAAATAATAGTTGAAAAACTAAAAATAATCAAAAATTTATTTACTGAAATTTAGGGGAATATAACGAGTAGTTTAATGAAAGTTTTCAAAGTTAAACAATATTAATAATTCTAACTCTTGTAAATTTAATTCTTTAAAAATCGTAAAAGTTTGTATTTTTTTTTAAATTATAAAATATTATTAAATTTTATTATATTAAAAATTTATAATATACAACAAATTTTTTTTCCTGCAGGAATTCTCACAAAATAATTTTTTTTTTGTAAAATTTGTTGTATAAGGAATTTTTTATTTAAACAGGTTTTTCAAAAACACTTTTTTACAATTTTTCAGTTTGTTTCAGTTGATGACCTTATTTTTCATTTCCAATACTTAAATTCTTTGTGAATTATTTTTTTTTTTATAAATAATTCTATACTTTTTATAAAATTGTAAAATTTATTATAAAAATTCCGCAATCTATAAGAAATATACTGGACTCATATATTTTCTCATAAAAAATTTGACATTTTTTAAAAAAGTGTCACTAGTTTTTATAGAAAAATTTATCTCAGGTTTTTGAAGATCGGCTTTATAAAAAACGAAATTCTTATGAGAAATTTCTGATTCTTAAAAAAATCAAAATCACTAGGGAAACTTTACTAACTGGAAAATAACAATAATCCTAGTTTTAGACAAATTTTTTTTCAAACATTATTTTGGTTATAAATGTTTTTCTAGAATAATATAAAGAATATAAATTTGAAAAATAATTCCTACCGAGTGATTAAAAAAATACAAAAAAACTGGAATTCATGAAAATGCTATAATTTTAAATCTTCAAGAAAAAAAAAAATGTTTCTTACAAAAACCTTGTAAAAATTTTTCTTATAAAGTGACCTTATAAAAACCTTATAAAAAAAGTTTTTTAAAAAAAATTTCACCAGTAAAAAGTCTTATAAAAAAATTGATTATATAAAAAATTTTCCTTATCATTCCAAATTCTCGTGCACCGCATACTAACATGAAAATCAGTTCATACGCTCATGTTCGCTAGGTGGCTACACCAAATTTTTTCTCGAATCATTCTTTATTTTAAATATGAAAAATTAATACAACTTTTGTTTTCCAAAAAATTTATCGTCAAATTGTATAAACACCCCTTATTTTACTTTTTTTTTTTATTATTTATGCCATATATTTAATAAATGCAAATAAGAATGAAAAAAATATTTTTTTGTTACTTAAATACCCATTTTTTAGAATGATACTCCTTTTTCATAAATTGAACACAATTTCATAAATTTTTGAGTATTCATATAATTGATTTTGTCCAGTCACAGATAAACAATTCAGAATCAAGAGGTGCTGAAGCAGTTCCTACATTAACAGTTGCTCTTCCTTCGGAAACCGTGAGTGGTTTATCGGTTGCAACGGCACACGTTCTGGCTTCATCTACAATGCAATCAGTAAATTTATTTATGCAAAATCATTCAATATCAATGACAACGCAGCACTCTGAGTCATTCTGAAACATGTTTGGAAAAATCCATCAAATATTTTATGGGCGATAAATTTTTGAAAATATGAAACTATGGATAAAGCAAGTTAAGCATTGTTGCTAGCATTATTCACTTTCAATAAAGTAACATTCAATGTGTTTTTGTCTGAAATATTGATCACACCTGTTTAGCCAAGGTCGAGTTGGAGAGATCGTTTTCTGATAAAACAATTGTAAGTTATTGTTATTGTTAATTGTATGCGCGATATATTCATTTGTGACATGAATATGTGCGTGATATACTGATTTGGGACATGAATATGTATATGTGCGATATACTAATTTGTGACATTAATATATGCACAACATACTAATTTGTGACATGAATATATGCACAATATACTAATTTATGACATGAATATGTATATGCATGATATACTTATTTGTGACATCAATATATGCGCGATATACTAATTTGTGACATAAATACGCGTACTAGCAATATAATAATTTGTGACATGAATATGTGCACGATATAGTAATTTGTGACATGAATATGTATGTGTGCGATATGCTAATTTGTAACATGAATATATGTGCGATATACTAATTTGTGACATGAATACGTATATCCACGATATACTAAATTGTGACGTGAATATATGCACAACACACTAACTTATGACATGAATATATGCGCGATATACTAATTTATGGCGTGAATATATGCGCGATATACTAATTTGTGACATAAATACATATTCTCGTGATATAATAATTTGTGACATGAATATGTGCACGATATAGTAATTTGTGACGTCAACACGTATATCCACGATATACTAAATTATGACGTGAATATATGCACAATATACTAATTTGTGACATGAATATATGCAGAATATACTAATTTGTGACATGAATATATATATATATATATATATATATATATATATATATATATGCGCGATATACTAATTTGTGACATGAATATATGCACAATATACTAATTTGTGACATGAATATATGCACAACATACTAATTTGTGACATGAATATATGCACAATATACTAATTTGTGACATGAATATATACACAACATACTAATCTGTGACATGAATATGTATATGCGCGATATACTAATTTGTGACATAAATATATGCACAACATACTAATTTGTGACATGAGTATGTATATGCGCGATATACTAATTTGTGACATAAATATATGTGCAATATACTAATTTGTGACATGAATATATGCACAACATACTAATTTGTGACATGAGTATGTATATGCGCGATATACTAATTTGTGACATGAATATATGCGCGATATACTAATTTGTGACATGAGTACATGCGCGATATACTAATTTCTGACATGAATATATGTGTGACATACTAATTTGTGGCATGAATATATGCGTGATATACTAATTTGGGACAAGAACGTTTACACATTTGCTCAGAAACGGAGATTTTACTCGAAAAAATTCATTAAAATTTAATAATCTTAATTACGTATGCAATTAACTATTAATGGTTGTATTTTATAGAGGGATGAAATACCTCCGCCAAAACCTGACTTTTCTGCGCCTCCTCCTTATGAAGTAGCCACGAAATTACCGAGTTACGAGGAGGTACAACGCGAAAAAACCTTACAAGGAGAACCTCTTCCACATATACAACCACAAATTCATTTAGTAAATACGATTGCTAGATCTGGTACATGATAAATTAAGGAAATAGTTAAAGGTTTTTGTTTATTATTTAGCCTGGAGGATTAAGGGCACCACAACAACCCTTAACAATTCTTGCAATTGACGCCGATGGTGTTGAAGGAGATGCCGAAAGTAGAATGCTCGGCACAGATTTCATGTTCTTCACAGCTTTTTTGGGTAAATTTGCAATGCTATTTAGATGTTGAATTAAAGCAGAGCGAGTAAAAATATGCACGAAAAAAGGTCAATATATGAACGATGATATTCTGATGTAATTAAATGATGACATGATGTAATTAAATGATGACATGATGTAATTGAAAGTCGAATAATTTGAATTGAAGATGGATTAATTCGATAATTTGATTGAAAATAAATGAAATACAATTTAAAGATATGTGTGAACTTGTAAATAAATATATGTGTGATATATTCATTTGTGACATGAATATATGCACGATATACTAATTTGTGACATAAATAAGTATATGCGCGATATAATAATTTGTGACATAAATACAGGGTGTCCCAAAGTCAACAATCAATATTTCAGGGGTTCATAGTTTATGAAATTCTAAGATGAATTTTCCTTTGCCACTTTTCACAAAACTCAAAATCAACAAAGATATTCGAGTTTGAAATTTCACCAATAAACGCGTTCTTACGAGGAGTGGAGGTA
>JAPYZL010016435.1:0-14670 GCA_030522825.1 Platygaster orseoliae
GGCAAGTACTTTGAATAAAATTCTTTTTTGCTTTCTACATGAAACAAATGTGTTTTTATTATTAAAAAACAGCGGATTTAAGCTTATATACCTGGTAGTATTCTCTTTTGAACAAACTTTCTTTATCACAGAAATCTAGTAATAAACGTGTCGCTTTGAATATCAAAAAATTGTAAATTAGAAAAAAGTGATATTATATTCTAAATTTCCAAAACACAAACACCAAAAAACATTAATTTCTCCCTCTTAATTTAGCAATATTTCCAGCAAATGCCTCTACAGCAAATTCATTTTTCAAGACGTTCATTGTTGGATCACATCTGAAACGATACAATAGGAACAAGATAAACTCGATTAAAACTCGGAGTTGATGAACGTTCCTTGAAGGGTCTCTTGTGATTTATGGATAACATGTTTAACTTTCATTTAGATCACGATTCTGAGAGCGTGTTTTCATTGAGCGCGACACGCTCAGGACAAGCTTTCATTAATGTGTGAAGTGATTGACAGTCAAATAGAGTCAATTAAACGAAAAAGAATCGCTGCTGGGCCTGTAATGGGCAAAATTATTGCGTAACATGAGGATCCGTCAAGTACCAAATCCCCCTCGGCGCGATAAGACTCACAATCAGCGAACTATCCTCTCATTGTCCGAGCTGCGTATGAATAGTTTTGATGAATCCAAGGTCATGTCATCAGTCGCACGTTCAAAAACCTTGCGATATATTTCATGAAAGAATCATTCCGAAAACTAAATGGAATATAAAGGTAAAATCAGGAATTTCCGAGGGACAACGAGGTAGGCGAAAAAGAAAAAAATTTCGAGTTGTTCTGATTTTCTGAGAGATGTTGAAAATTGTATAATTTTGAATTTCGGACATTGAAAACCCAATGTCTTAAGTTTTCTGGGCCTAAATTCATCGTTTCATTCGTTTGTTGTCATGAACTCTGTTTTGAGAAGAAAAAATTGTAACGTATGTTGAATGTATTAAAAATGAAACGAATGGATGATTTTATTTTATTGAAATTCTGCTCGTTTGAGTTTACGTTGTTCGATGATGGTTTAGTATCATTCCTTTTTTGTTTCGTTCAATGAAAATATATCTTGGTTTTTGGTTGTTTTTTCAAGAATATAAGTTTTCATTGCAAATTATGTATTCAGTGACTCTATAAAATTTTTCCTACCTTAAGAAACACGTCTAAAATCGAAAAATCGATCTTTTCAAATTATATTTTTTCGTCACACATTATAGATTGATATTGTGTATTTAAAAAAAAAATGAATTTTTTTACAAAATATTCATAAATTTAGGGAATAAATAATACCTCTGATATAAATTATCTATCGATTTTTCCGAAAATTATTTGGACACACCAAACCTCACAAAAAAGCAAATGGATGATATTTTAATAAATTTTACTTGCTCTAGCTAACATCGTTCACTCATGTACAAATTTTTTTTTCCGTTCCATTTAATGACAATTTATGATTTTAATCAATCACATTTTCACTATTAACGTGATTGAGAAAAATTTTAGATTGAAATTCCGCAGACCAACGATAAAATCTTGGTTTTTCGTTGTCTTTCAGAAAATGTATATGTTTCAATTACATATTATGTATTCAGTAATTTCTAAGAATTTTCTGTAACTTAAAAAAACATTTCTGGAAATATAAAAAATTTCTAATGCATTTGAAATAGTAATTTATCGTCACAAATTATTGATTGATATATTATAATTTAAAAAAAAAACACAGATTTAAAAAAAAATTCCCAAATTCAAGGAAAAATTCATGCGATTTGAATTTTATGTTGATTATTCCAAAAAGTATTTTTGAATAAAAATAGAAACTGATTTCATTTTAGAAAAAAATGAATTACTTTTGTAAATATTTTAAAATTCAGGAAAACATAAAAAACCAAAATTTCCGTTGCTTCCCAACACGAATATTCCATTATTAAAAATTAATGGATATTTTTTACACAGATCGAAAAAAAAATCGATTATTTTAATAAAATTTCTTGACAAAGAGTATGTATATAATACAGGATATTTCAATCCAACTTTTCAACTTTCTCAAATAATTCACATGAAGTTTCAGAATGTGCTTTTGATCATAATCGAAATAAAATGAGAATCCACTACCAATGTAATCTATGTGCAACTAAAAAGTAAAAATTAACTTCTTCAATATCTATTAACACTGAAAAAATAATTAAGTTCGCTTAAAGAAACCTTTTGTCCTCATTTGAAATATAATTTAATTTCATTTAACTCTAACAAATATTCTACCGTCAAAAAAAAATCAATTTTTTTTCAAGCAACTTGGTTTTTCGATCAGCAATGTAATAGACAAATGCGATAAAATAAGCAATACATAAATATTTATAATAATACTTATTATTATCATAGATATATAGGGGAGACTGGGGCGAGTTAGAACAATTAAGGAATTAAACTATTTGAATAATTTCAAAAATTTTAGAGTATGTGTTGCCATGTGTAGTAAATATAGTGATTGTGCTAGAGAAGCAACTTGTCACAAGCTATTTTTGTTATTGTCTCGTGTTGGTGGCAAATATTTATAATTTAATTTTTTTCGGCAAGTAAGTAAATTTTCGACATCTCAGAATTTTCGTTCTATAGTTGTTACAAAATGCCTGAATTCGTGAAATCATACCATTTTGGAAAGCAGATTAAATAGGCTCTAAGGTACGAAAACCAACAAATTCCTAAACTCAATTTTTTAATGGATTTATTGTACAAATTGTCGTGAATTACGTTTCGGCAGGTTAGAACACTCGAAAATTTTTTCGTAAAATTTCTTCGGAACTTTTTTTTTATAGAAAATAAACAGCTAGTTTCACCGATTCTCCCGCAAAAGTTACTCTGCAGTATGAAAAAATACAAACTTTGAAAAAAAAAAAAACAAAGAAAACAAAGAAAAAAAGTTAACGATTCTCTATGAATTACCTTAAAATTAATGAATTTAACTTTATTTTATGAAAATGACAAACGTATTTATTCTTAATAAGCACAGTTAAAATTAAAATACTAATCAAGCATGAAATTTCTATTAACATTTTATTATTTTTTGTGCATTCATATCTGTTTCAACTGACCCTGTCATTGTTTCAACACACCGCGTACTTGAAGTTTGTTGGAAATATTTTTTTCATTTACTTCAATGAATACAGTAATGACTATAATTTATTGCATCTTTCAAAAAAATTCACATTTGTACCTGAAGTTATGGACATCAAAAGAACGTATTTTTCACCAAGGAAAATGTTGTCGGTTGAGATTCGAAAAATAAAATAAGAAAAACGTTCCAATTCTACCATACAATAAAATATGAAATAATATAATAAATAATAAAAAATAGTTATTTAAGATATAATTATAGAACTATAGTAACATAGTAATTGCGCGATGTGATGAAATAAGTAGAGTAAAAAGCATTCTTCTGATAAAAACGTAGCCAATACACACGCCCCTTGCTTTGACAGTCCTGACCATCGTGCGAAGTAGCTTCCCGTTTCTTCCCAGACGACGACTCTTGATCCGCTTACTTTCATATGCATTGGTCCGTGAGCCTCCCTTTTGTGGGTGTACTTTGAATTTGGATTCGGCGTGGCCAACGAGCCGAGCTTTATCCGCTCGTCGGGGGTCCCGATTATCGTCGTAGCACCCCTCCAACGAGAATTGACTCGAATATTTGAATCGACCCCTCGCGCAGGGGTCGAGATTTTTGTTTTCTTTCGGGCCGATGGAAGCGAGCACGCGTCCCGATCTTATCGGATCCACCTGAGCCCGCGGTCACATATCTTTTCCCTCGGCACTTCCAACTTCCGACCCTCATTCGGCTTCCTACGATGCGTCGTTAACAATTGCACTTGATTCCGTCATCCGCGACGACGGAGTTGCTGAATGAGTTGGTAACGAGATGCACGGCCCACCAGGGTGAGCAAGCACGTGTCTTCAATGGACCAATCAATGCTTACCCTCTTCCTTTCCATTTTCGCACGTTGTCCGACAACTGGACTCTGATCCTAAAGATGGGAAAACCGCCAACGCTTTTCCGGTCAACGGAATACAAAAATTCGGCAAACTTTGGAAGCAGAGACTTTTGGATTTACTGTCTTGCAAGTGGGAAATGCGTGCAGGAAATAATAGAATTTGCTGTATTAGTGAAAAGATGTTCTGTTTTGACACAACTTAACAGAAAAAAGTTTCTTGTAGCAGTAGCCCACTTTTTTATTAAACTCGACAAACCTTTTTTCAATTATATGCAATGCAATGCTATGCATAATGATTTTTCTCTGGGAATAAAAAAAATTTATTCAGGCAACAAAAAATAAGCTACTACTGTAAAAAAAATTTGTGGTATAAAATTGTGTTGAAACAAGCACATCTTTTTGCTGTTACAGCAAATATTATTTTCTCATGCAAATATGATTGCTAAAATGTAAATCCTTAAAATCAATTTCACTGTTTTTGGTCTCAGTAGTGAACCAGTGGATTAAGAACAAAAAATTCAGTACTTTCAGACATCTTTATAGAAAAGTGTAGTAAAATATTGTAAGTTTGATAATAATATTGCAGGTTCTGCTGGAAAATAAAAATTCAAACAAAAATTGACATAGATTTGCAACGAACAGAAAAATGATTATTATATAACATTATAATATTAAAATTGTTAAAATAACTACAACATTACAATATTTTATTATGAGCATTAACTAACAATAGAGACAAAAAAACCACACGGAAAAAATGAATCTGCTATATCAGCAAAAAAACTTGACAGAACGAATTTTTTTTTGCAGCAGTAGCTTATTTTGTTGTTGCCTTAACAAATCTTTTTACTGCGATAGCAAAATTGCTATGCAATGGAATTATATATACAATGATTGTGCTGTGCCAAAAAAAAGATTTTTTCAGGCAACAGAAAAATTAGCTACTACTGCAAAAAAAATTCGTTATGTCAAGTTGTGTTGGAACAGCACATCTTTTTTAAGTTACAGCAAATCGTTTTTTTCTGGGTAGAATAACTGTTTAAACTTGTAGAATAATACTGAAAACTTGGAAACATCGAGAGTGTTTCCGAAATTTCCAAGAATGATTATTTTTATAAATTTGCTTTCCATTTACAGTCCCAGTAAAAAAATCAAACCGTTATTACAATAAAATATTTTGACATCAGTCTGAGATATTTAAAAATTAAATTTGTATTTTGTTGTTTTGTTAACATTGAGGAATGATGTTGTAGCTGTATATTTATATTATTATAAAAAATCCAAGATGTAATGCATTTTATACTATACTCCTGTTGTACATTCTGCTATGTGAATACAATTCAGCAAGATTTTCTGATATTTCAAAAGATCAGCAAATTTTTTCTGGATTTTTACATAAATTTCTGGAATTTGATGTCTTAGAATTCCAAGTTTCATAGATTTTAAATATCAAATTGAATTTTCGGAAAAACATAATTTCCATATATTTCTTGAATTTCTAGTATTTTATGTATTTTTTATCTACATGATAGTCATGCAAAATCATGTATAACTCTGAAAACTAAAATGAAGCCATTTGTTATACCATGGATCTGATTTTCAGTAACTTTATAATTTTTGCATCATTTTTTATAATTAACTTTTTTTTTTCTTTTTTAAAATTATATAATAGGGGACTTGGTGACTTTGGCACCATTTCCGTTACACTTTGCCCAACAAATACCTTATCAAAAGACGCTCAAACAATCCTCCAGCTCAGCTCCCTTCGACTGGATGAAAAACAGTCACAACCCGCTGTAAAAAAAATGTCGCGCCAGCGAGATGAATGACTTGGAGTAAAGACAAAAAGCAAGAAACAAATCTTGCTCGGGTTCTCATGTGTTTCTCCGATCGGGCGGGCTCGTTCGAATGAGCATGTGGGCCAACAATACCCACTTTGGAAGTAACCACGACGCACTTCACTTGATCCATTATTCCATGCGCGTTTTCATGTAGCTGCTGCATGAAATCCCTCGGCCCTACAACGTCGTCGCCAAAGGGTTCTCCAGAACCGGCCACTGTTATAAAACCCTCGAGCACCCTTGACGAAATTCGTTCTGGTGAAACTAAAGCGCACTCGTTCGGCGCTACCTGCTTTCTGCGATTTTCAACTCGGATGAATCTCAACTATCAATATCCGATTGTCCAACCAGCAACTCCAAGCTTTTTCACCAGCCTCCATTTCGAGAAGTCCTTCTCCAGCGAGAGCGAAGAAAATTTCACGGGTCAAAGTTGCCAAACATAGATCTGTAAGAGTATATTCTCCGGCTCATTTCCCTTCGAGATTTTTTGCTTGGCTTGAGTTGTGCAGTTGTTCTCATTGTCGCTCGTGGTTTATTGTTTTTTCACCCTTTATTATATGGCCAAAGTCATGAGTTGAATTTGGGGAGATTAGTGTTTAAGGTTTTTTAATCCTGTAACTCGAATTAAGGTTATTAAAAGATTTGTATGTAATATTATTAAATCAGTCAATTAAAAAGTAAACCTTTTTGGTACGGTGGATTTTTGTTTAAGTATTTATGAGTCAGTTAAACTGTCTCTAATCATTTAAAAGATTTCTGCATTTCTAGTGGAGCTTATACAAAGAGCCATGATATAATAAAAATATTTTATAATTTTCATTGTTATTCGATCCTTTGGAGACAAAAAAATGAAAAACTCATTTTTTAATAACAGAACAACAAATAATAATAGAACAATCAACAGTAACAATAACGAAATGATGACTCAATAATGATATTTTCAAGAATGAAGTAATGAATAAAAATCAAATTTTTTAAAATGAAAATAGGTGAACGTGATCGAAAATGAACTTTCTAAAATCTATGGGACGTAATAAATGGTTTTCTGTTAGGTTTTCAAATTGAAAAAGAGTTTATGTTTCTTTATTTCACTGACTCAAAAATCACAGCAATCCTGGGCTTCAAAAGATTTATAATTATAAATGTTTGGCTAGGATAAAGAAGAAAAATAAATTTAAGTTATTTTTAAGCAAGTGATTAGTAAGAAAAAAACTATCATTTACGAAAATACTGAAAATCTAAAAAATTTTGATATCTGGAGCATTGCATTTTAAAAATTTAGACATAAATTCAGGAAAATACAAAAAAATCTTTCGCGTCATATACAAGCTGAAGAAATACTAAAAGTATTGTTATTCTATGAATAACGTAACATTTTGATTTTTCATAATTTTCATGATTATTTGATCTTTTGTAACCAAAATAATTGAAGACTCATTTTTGATAACAAAATAACTAATAATAATAAAACAAAAAAACAATAACGATAGCAAAATGATGCACTAAATCGATAATATTGATTTTTCAGAATAAAATGATCAATAAAAATAAACCTGAAAAAAATTAAAATAGGTGAAAGTGATCAAAAATGTACGTGCTAAAATCTCAAGGAAGAAATAAATGGTTTTTTGTTAGGTTCTCAAATTGAAATAAAATTTAGGTTTTTTAATTACACTGACTCAAAAATCACAGCAATCCTGGTCTTTAAAAGAATTATAATTATAAAATTTTGGCTAGGATAAAGAAAAAAAAATTGAGATAATTTTTTTTAGCAAGCAATTAGTAAGAAATAAAGTATAATTTACGAAAACGTTGAAAATCGAAGAAATTTTTAACTATAGAGCGTTGAATTCTAGAAGTTTAAACAGTAATTCAGAAAAATACCAAAAAGTGTTTCGAATCATAAACAAACTAAAGAAATACTAAAAGTATTGGTATTCTATGAATATCTATTTATTGAATGAGGCTACCTTAAAATTTTTCATGATTTTCATAATTATTCCATCCTTTGAAACCAAAAAAATTAAAAACTCATTTTTGATAATGAAATAACTAATAATAATAAAACAAAAATACAATAACGATAGAAAAATGATGCATTGAGTCGATAACATTGATTTTTAAGAATGAAATGAGCAATAAAAATGAGAATAAAAAATAATGTAAGTATTTGTAAATGATCAAAAATATACTTCCTGAAATCTAAAGGATATGATAAATATTTTTCTGTTAGGTTCTTAAATTTAAATAGAATTCGGGATTCTTAATTTCCCAAACTTAAAAATCCTTGGTTCAGAAGAGTTATAATTATAAAACGTTTAGCTAGAATAAGGTAGAAAAAATTTTTTTTAATGATTTTGACCCATTGATTTATTAAAAAAAATAGGATTTCTGGAAATGTTGAATACATAAGAAACTTTGAATTCTGCAGCATCAAATTCAAGAAATTGAGACAAAAATTTATACAAATGCAAAAAAGTGTATTAAATAAAAAACAAACTGAAAAAAACTAAAGGTATCAAAATCAAACTTTAAAAGTATATTTCATAGCACTTACATCACTTCTTGACTTTTTCTGTTATCGTTTGGAAATCAGGAAATTATTATACGATTTTCATATAATTTTTGATTCTTAAAAAAATACATCAATTTTCGAAAATTTAAAAACATTACTTACCACACTAAAACCCTGGAAATATCTTTTATAAATTAATCGACAATAAAAAGCAAAATAAAAAAAAAGAAAATAGGTATACCTTCATGACTAAAAAGTTTTCTTTAGTTCATGTTCAAAAACCCCAGATAAATTTTGTCCAGTTTCAATAAAAATATACATGCTCCTTAATGAAGCAACATCACCAGCTTTCACGCACGGCAAAGTGCCCTTTGCCAGGCGCAACATCACCTCGACTCCGAAAACATTATCAGAAATGTGTAAATGAACTTTTTATTTCATCGTTAGCTTCTTGAATGACAAACCAGTAATATACATGAGACCTCCAATCATTCAAAACAACGCAAATAGACTTACTTGAGGGAAAACAGCCTCAAGGGTTGAAACAAGTAGCCATTTTGTGGACCCCTGAGGGTGTTTTTACGAATCGTACGGAATGGCCATTTAAACGTGACTTCATGTTAGTAAATATGGATCGTGGGGGAGTCTCATCCCTCAACCCTCCCCCTGAGTGAGGGACAGGGAGGTTGGTGTAACCATAGCAACAACGATCTCTCAGTAGCTAACCCTCCTATACCCTTCATTCGTGTCTACCGCCCCTATAATCTTTTCCATCTCGAAAACCTGGACCACCACGCAATTTTCGACCGAGATACATATTTCTCATCATAACATTCGTAGCCTTGAAAATACATTTCCCTATTTGTCTGAAATGTGAGCTTTCTACTAAATTCCAAGCATTTTAAAAAGAATGTAAATATAAATATTAAAAAGAAATGTCAGGGAATACTGAGAAATACTGTCAGTACGAAAAAAAAATTTTTTGGAGAGACTTTTATTTTCCGATGATGTTTTCAAAAAAACTGAAAATTAGTGTATTTTGAACCCTAGAACGTCAGATTCTAGGAATTTATGATATCACTGAATCTTTCAATTTGTATTGTAACTAAAGAAATACAAAAAAAAACTTGTATTAATTCAAAGCTATCCAAAACTCATGCCAGTGAATCTAAAATCATGCAAATCAATTCGCATGATTTAGATAGGTATTTTTCAGACAGATATTTTTATAGCATTAAAAAGAGTGACAATACGAGAATGAAACCATAAACACTTAGTGGAACCAATTAATTGATAGAAATTATTAAAAAACATTAATTCAACGATTATAAAAACCATTAATTAATAGAAATTAATAGAAAATAATTGAAGAAATCATTACCAATAAGTATAAAAAGTTTATCTTTTGGGTACCAATATTATGGAAAAATTATTAGCTACTCAAACTTTCTTACATACGTGACGAAAAAAGCCATATCTCAAAAAAGTATTAAAAAATTACTTTTTAAATAAGATTTTTGAAAAATGAGACAAAAATGTAAAAAAATGTCGAAAATTAGATGAGAATGTAAAAAGATTACATTTTTGAGTTCATTGAAAACAATCCAAGTGCTTGCATAAATGTAGGTAATAAAATTACAGATCAGTTGAGGAAGTAACTAAATCGAGAGATGCTGCCTCCACGCATCAAGTATGAGAATTTGTTAGAACCGCTCTGAAGGTATAATTATCTCAAACTTAAAATGAATTTTCTTCTAAATCTACCAATTTTTTTTTATGCAAATATTTTTTTTAGCGCAATCTTAAAAAATATTCAGAAATTCTTATACAGAAAACACCCTCAAAATAAATTAAACGTGTTTCACGTAAAATGGAAATTTGTAGGTAGATAAATTAATACATGAATTTACCAGTTATTTCTTCCAATTCGTGAAACAGCATTTAGTACGTTAAGAGCAATGCGAATCAACTCGCTTTAACTGTACCTCGTTCCTTTGTTAGCAGCCTCTAATGCAGCTTGCTTTCGAGGGCTTCAAGAGTGTCTAATCCCCTCAGTTCGTTGAGAACACTTTTGCTCCTTCCCTTAAAGCGACATGCAGCAGAAATGAATTGATGAAAAATGCGTTTTATTGAAATTACGCGACAATTTGTGAGACTCGTCTTTCATTTTACAGAACATTATTATCTGAACGAATAATGAATGAATTTAAGTGATACAGACATTATTCTATCTTTCTTGAGTTCCAAATTTTTTGATCTTTAAAAACCATAATTTTTTTTCAAAAATTGTAATAGTTGCAGTTTTTAGAAAAGTATTGAATTCAAGCTTTATTTTCATTTCATTTTGATGAATTTCTATCAAAATTTATGTATATTCTAGAAATTCAATGGTGTTGGATCTGAAGTTTCACAAATTTTCAGTGTTTCTATAGTTTTTTGAAAAAATCAGATCTGCATAGACTTTCAGTAATTTTTTTATCTATTATTTTCAGTATCTCACCTATTTTATATAATTCATGAAATTTTATTGTATTTTGTAGAATAGTCATTGGTTTCTGGTATTTTCGTGGATTTTTTTTGGTATTTACTGTATCTCTATTAGTATTTTAATGTATTTATATTGATTTTTATATTTTGGAACTATTTCAATAGATTCTCTAATAGATATACATACTACAAGGGAGAAAAAGGAAGATTCCAACAAGTGCAAAGTTTGGGCACGAGCGGAGCGAGGGGGCAATTGCACGAGTTGGAATCATCCTTTTTGTCTAGTGTAGCATACAATATTTTTTCCCATGCATGTTTGAAAGTGGCTACTTCATTTTTATGGAACGCAGGAACGAAATCCTCTTTTTGGAGTACTCGGAAATCAGCGGGAGTTATCAATAAAACCCTAGGGAAATATAATGAATGTTTCCCAGGGTTTTTGTTGATATTTCCTGCTAATTTCCTAGTACCCGAAAAAAGGCTTTTGTTCCCGCATTCCATAGAAATAAAGTGGCCTTTTTTACGGATGCATGGGAAAAAAACTATTATTTATGTATACTGTAAAATACTTTCAGTATTTTATTTATATTTACAGTATTTATTCGAATCGAAAAATTCTTTTGTATTTTTCTTGATATTTGATGAATTTCTTAAATTCAATACTAAAGGTAGGCAAATTTATCAGTTTTGAAGTTTTTTTACATGTCTTAGAAAAAATATAACTAACATAAATTTTCAGTATTAAATTGATGGAGCTAATTTTAAGTTTTTCCTTCTTATTTTTCAATATTTATAACATTTCGTAATGTTTCATCATTTTTTTCTTAATTCGCTATATCAATTTATAGAACATGAATTCATATAATTTAATGATTTTGTCATTTATAAAGTTATAGTATGACAAGGGATTATTTAAAAAACGGTATCCTCATAGATTTCTAGTACGGAGAGTATTTTTTTTTTATTTTAAGTATTCTTAGGTACAATTTAAAGGATTTTCTTATATTTTTAGAAATTTCCCCTAAAGATATTATTTAGAATTCGCTTCTGCAGAATTCAAAATTTTATAGACTTTTAGTAAATGTATGGATTTATGATCAAAATCAATTAAAATAGTTTTTTATCAATTGGTACATGAAGCATTCTCAGTATTTTCCATATTTTTGGGTAATAAGAAATTCATAAGATTTTTATTTATTTTTTTTTTTTTTCGAGTATCCAGAATTCTAAGTTTCACTTATTGAAGTATCTAAATAAATTTTTCAGAAAACAGTACTTTAATACAGTTTTCTTGTATGTTAAATTTTTCTTATTGTTTTTCGATATTCATACAATCAGCAGGATTTTCTGGTATTTTCGTAGAATTCAACAAAAAGCTCTAGAAATCCGATTTTGATACATTTTAAGAAATAAAAAATATTTTTTTGAAAATATAAATAAATATTATAAGTACACATTGCACTTAGATATTTTACAGCTTCATCGTGTTTCAAGCATTTTCAATATTTTTCAGTAACTATAAAATTTGTCAGATTATCTAATATCTCCATGAGTCTTTAGGTTTCAAAAATATCATACTATGTCTTCATTTCTTTTTACACCTTTATTTTACTTGTTAGAAAAGTGTGTCATATGTTTTCTCTACCTTTTCACAAATAGTCTATAAATTCAAATTATTCAATAACTTTTTCTTCATTTCTTCGTATCATTAAATCGAATTATCACAAGATGCGATGAAATTTTTAAGACCCACTCAGAAAGACTTGATATACATTCTACAATTTTTCATGACATTTCTGCAACTTGTAAAATATTCGCCGTTATTATTATCAATAGGTTATTCAACTGAAATGAATTTCAATAATTATACATGAATCCTATCCAATTTGAATAAATAAATTTCATCGCATCATGCAGTTATTCAACTTAACATCCATACAATACGATTATCAAAATGCTCAACGCGAGTAAAATTTCTCCTCAAATGACACCCAGCCTTGATTACAGCGCGCATTTTTCCTCGGCTGTTACTTTATATCCACTACATTAAGTTTTAAAGGTGATGCTAAATAATCTCACGCGGTAAATGATTCGGGATGTATGTGATTTGGAACATCTTTACGGTCGATTATCCTAGCAGCATTACGAACCATTAGAGCTCCCGCGCTTACTGGTGAAACAGTTTCGCGTCGTCTCCGACATAGCGAAATCGTGAATTCTGACGTATAAGCGATGAAATGGCTCTTCTCCCTTGGCTGAGTGTCTTTTCTTCTCCCACTACCGCAGCATTAAGCACTTGACGGTGACAATTTACGATACATTTGCTAAAGTCGCGACACCAAGTGTGACTGAGTTCCCTTTTCGGAAAATTCCGAAGAATGAAAAACTTGTCTTCGGATTGGAAATGAGAGGATTCGCGTCGTGATGGAATAAAATAATCCGAGAGTGCACCTTCGAGGAAAATTCGTTTAATGTCTAGGGTAGTTGAATTTTTCAGTGTATTTGTTCCTTTTTCGGTTCTCGATACTTCACTTTCTTGATCTAGAATAATTAAATACGGAAATTTTAAAAACAAATTCGATTATTGTGGAATAATCACAGTTTGCTTCAACAACCAAGATTGATAATTGTTTTTACCAGAAAATACTATAGAATTAAAAACTGAAAGTCTAAAACAATTACTAGAAAATCTTTTAGTTTGATTAATACTGGAAAACAACAGAATTTTATTCATACTTACAAACCATAAAAAGATCATTTTTTCAAGAATTTACACAACAATAAATCTTGAAGCATATAATTCAAGAGATTTGTATGAAAAACTGTAAAAATAATAGAAAATGCTACAAATTGTATTAATGCTAAAAATATACAAAAAAAAGAAAGATACTGGCAATATGCAGTAATAATATTGTTTTCAGAAAATTTGGTTAAAATACTTGAACTTTCTAAATTTCTAAGAATATATTATCTAACTCGAGAAATTATAGAATGTTCCATAGAAATAATAGAAAACTCGAAATACCAGGAAATACTAAAAAATTTTATTAATAACGAACAATACGAAAATTCTTGAAATTTATAAAATAAATGAGAAATAAATAATTTTCATCATCTTTAAAATCTTGATAAAATATGAATATTCTTTTAAATTAGCAAGCATATTACATCGAATTTTATAAACCTAAATATATATAAATGTTTGATAATCTGAAGATACGGAGAAGAAATAAGATTTGATAATTATTTTTATCAGAAAACAATAAAAAACTTCATCAATTACAAACAATACATAAATTATATAAATCTTACAAACACCGAAATATGTATAATTTTTATTATCTTGAAAATCTAATAAAATATTTATATCCTTTCAAACTGTGATTCCTATAGCATCATATTCTAAAAATCCTTATGTATGTGAAAGCTTTATGAAATAAAGATATCAAGAAAAAATGTAACAAATTAATCATTGTTCTTATTAACGTTTATAATTGTACTATCTCAGGTAAGAACAGAGGACAAAAGTGAAAAATGAAAAGATTTAATTTGCTGAAGCCAAAACAATTTTCTCTCAGAAAAAATCTTGCATGTCCTCTTTTAAAAACTGCAATTTCTACAAATGAAGTAAAATATAAATTTAACAAATTATCTAACTATTCGATCTTCTAAACTAAATTTTCAGTTCTCGCAATTTTTAATTTAACTCCTACACGGTGTGTCCAAAAAGTTCGGGAACTGGTAATAAAACTTAGTCATTTTACAATAGAATGAAAAGTTTAATAAAAATTATTCAAAGTACATC
>JAPYZL010016444.1:0-12983 GCA_030522825.1 Platygaster orseoliae
AATAATAATAATAATAATAATATGTAACAAAATTATTCTGTAAAATAATGGCGTAAGTCACAACTGTACATGAAATAAGTCGGTTTACTGCAGCGATCTTTTTCATAGGAATAAACCTCAGAAAACACTAAAACGTAAAAAAAAAGAACAAAAACCTTTAAGGGACAGTTGAAAATCGCCAGCTCAAAACGCTCCACGTGATCGCGCGACGTTGCGTGCCAGTTTTTTTTAGCTGGGCACTGTTTCTTTGTTTATGGAAATAATTGCGTGAAATTTTACAAAAAACTTCCTTGAACCCTAAGGAACAATTGTCTCGCTAGAAGTTTTCTGAGTCTTGAAATTTCCTCGACTCTTTTTTCACGAGAACGTCGCAGCGCACAAGTTTCGGAGACCTTGAGTTTGTTATTAAATAATTTTTGAACAATAGTGAATTTTATCGTTTTCTATGACTTGATAGCTCCGCAATAGTCAGCAAAATAAAATGACATATGTTTCGAATCATTTCATTGGTAATTGAACGAGTTATATTTTTAAAAACATGGATTTTTGATGTGTGCAAAAAAGATGTTTTTTAATTTTTATCTCAAAAACTATTTGTCTAATCGAAAAATTTCAAATGAGAAAAGACATATTTTTTATTTTGAATTTTTATGCACTTCGACTTTTCATTGATTTTCGGTAAAGTAGTGTCCAATTCAAGGATGGTTCATTCTGAAGTTTGCATTCTGAAGTAGGGAAAAAAAGAAAAAATTTTGTATGGGAAACTGTGTGGAATACCCCTACAGCAAATGGCAGTTTTGATTATCAAAATGCATTTTGTTCGTCAGCTACGAGTTTCTTAATATAATTTTGATGAAAAATACAATGTCCAATTTCTTATAATGTGGGAAATATTATTTTACAGTTTTTGACAAAAACGAAGCTGCAGGAGTTGGTGAAAGAAGTTGACCCCACAGAGCAACTTGATGAGGAAGTAGAAGAAATGCTTTTGCAACTTGCCGACGATTTTGTGGAAACAACTGTCAACGCAGCTAGTTTGTTAGCGAAACACAGACATGCAAATACAGTTGAAGTCAAAGATGTACAATTACATTTGGGTAAGAAATCCTGTTTAATAACCAATTTCTTCCATCTTCTAAAAAAGCATCATCTTTTAAAACAGATTTTTTTAAAAATTCAAAATTTTGCAGAGAAAAATTGGAACATGTGGATCCCAGGTTTTGGAACAGACGAAGTTCGTCCATACAAAAGAGCTTCAGTCACAGAACCACACAAACAGCGTATGGCAATTATTCGAAAATGCTTGAAAAAATATTAATATTTTTCGAAATTTTGTTGTGATATGTTTTCATTCTAAGAATAAGTTATGCAACTCAGAGTTACTGTAAAAATTTTGATTTCGTTTATATAATTGCATTTAATACTCGAAAAAATGTTTGTGAAAATTTGAAAAATAGCAAGGCATTATATGAACAAAAGTGTGTTGCTCAGCTCTGAGTTTTGTATGCATGTTTTGTGATGTGTATAAATGTATACATTTTGTAAAGAAACATTACAATGAGTTGATGAAAAGATTATTTTTTTCACATCGTTTTTCACTATTTAAAAATGTCTAAATCGAGATTTTCGTAGGATTGAAAATTGTTGTTTGATACATACCTGGACTTGTCATATTTTCGATGCAATGATAATTAGTACAGAAAATTATTTGATATTTTTTTTTTTTTTCATTTCTCGACTTCACCTCGGTTGAAACTATCAAAATAAGCATTTCCAAAACTCTGAATAATACTTTATTATGTTAAAATTTTGTGTAGGAAAGGACTAAATTTATATTAAAAAAAAAACACGAATTGCCAAAACTACTTTTTCATTTATTTCTCTTTGTGTTTCAAAATTACTTGCAAAAGAATCGTATCACGTACTTAAACCACTTAATTTCTTAAACGTTCCTGAGGAATTAAAGACAGGTATTTCTTGAATTCTGGAAGAACACTCAAGGCCAAGTCCACTGGCTGGTCTTTGATCAAATGATCTCCCAAAAAGGATGGCGAAAAGCATAAAATTCCTTTGTTGGCCAGCGTCGCATAATCAATAGAATGTTCCAATTGTTTGGTTTGAATGAAACAGTGAGTAATTTTTTTCGACGAGTCGTAAGGAGGCCTGAAAAGATTTCCAAAACCCGTTATAATTTATGGTTTTTCAAAAATTATTTAAATTTTCCATTGTCTTACTTGGCTTGAACAACGTCGCCGTTTCCAGCAAGAATGAGCCTTTTGAATTGGACGTATTTGTCCTTATGAACCATGAGGATGGCTACCATGTTCTCGAAGGCACCTTGCATTTTGGAATTTTGTAACTTCAATCTCCACCGATGTGCAGCTTCAGCAATTGGCTCCTCTGCTTTCGTAATGTTCGGAATTTTAGCGCGGCTTTTCGGGTTTCCAAACTCGTAATCTTCTTCCTAAGTCATCGAATATTATTAAATACTGAGTAATGTTCGAAATAACTTGGATTTTCTTCAATTTGACCATTAAAATAAAAATTTCTGTATTTAAACAACAATTTAACTTTTCATGTATTAGCGATTCTAATACTTACATCAAGGAAATGGCCAATTTTTTTACTGTCCACCAGATAATTTAAGTGGAGAATCCATTTTCCTGAAGCAACGCAACCGAGCATTTTCTCATTTTTGCAAGCTTTCAAACAAACGAGGTGAGTCGCCGTGGAATCGAAATTCGCGTCCGTCGAAACTTCTCCACCCAAATCTCGGATGATTTGCTCGAAATCATTTCGTTCCTAAAACGGAAAAAATCATTATTTTCTAAGGGTGTGCGGGATCCCGACTTTTCGGGAATTCCGAGTTCGGGATGCGTCGGGAAATGCCTCGGGACAGGAAATGCTCTTTCCCGACATTTTCGGGATTTCCTGACATTTCGGGATTTTCCGACATTTTCGAGATTTCTCTACAATCTCGAAATTTATAGAGTTAAGGATTTATCGAAATTACTAGATTTTTCTGAAATCCTGAATTCTCTAGATTCCCGAACTTCTCAGGATTCTCGAAATTTTTGGAATTCTTCAAACTCTCGTGGTTGCTTAAATTTTTCGAGATTTCCCGACATGTTCGAGATTTCTCTACAGATCTGTAGTTAAAGAGTTATATAAAATACTAGATTTTTCGGTATTCCTGAATTCTCTAGATTTCAATTCAGAAATAAATCTTCTACGCTCCTTCTCCTTTTTTATCAATCATTAAGTTTCCTTTCGATCTATGTGGAGCCAATAACAACGATGAAGCACAAAATATTCTTCTTATAATTTTATTTCATCTTTTTTAACCAAGCTTTTGACTCTCATTTTTGAGTCCTCATCAGGGCAGTTACAAACCCTTAAATTACAAAAAACCACTTTCACATATCTTATGTTCAAAATCACATATCTTATGTTCTCTAAATTTCAAAACTTCTCAGAATTCTCGAAATTTTCGTGATTGCTCGAATTCTTCAAACTTTTCGGAGTTTTCTGAGTTTTTTTAAAGATTACCGAATTTTTCGGGATTTTCCGACATTTCGAGGTTTCTCTACAATCCCGAAATTTTTAGAGTTTAGGATTTATCGAATTTAATTCATTTTTCGGAAATTCTGAATTCTCTAGATTCCCAACCTTCTCAGGATTCTCGAAATTTTCGGGATTCTTGAAAGTCTCGCGATTGCTCAAATTTTCCGAACTTTTCGGGATTTCTTGAATGTTTGGGGAATTCCCGACATATTCGATTACAATATTTACATTACATTATTTATATTACATTATTTATTTATATACGATATTTTTCTACAATCCCGAAATGTCTATAGTTGAAGAGATATCAGAATTACTAGAATTTTCGGAATTCCTGAGTTCTTTAGATTCCTAAACTTTTCGGGATTCTCGAAATTTTCGGGATTCTTGAAATTCTCGTAATTGCTCAAATTTTTTAAACTTTTCGGGATTTCTCGACATTTCTAAAATCCCAAAATTTCTAGAATTAAGGATATATCGGAATTACTAAGATTTTTCGGAAATCCGAATTCCTTATATTCCCAAACTTCTCAGTATTGTCGAAATTTTCGGGATTCTTTATATTCTCAGGATTCTCGAAATTTTCGGGATTCTTTAAATTCTCGTGATTGCTCAATTTTTCCGAACTTTTCGGGGTTTCTTGAATTTTTCGGGATTTCCCGACATATTCGAGATTTTTCTACAATCTCGAAATGTCTATAGTTGAAGAGTTATCAGAATTACTAGATTTTTTGGAATTCCTGAATTCTTTAGATTCCCAAACTTTTCGGAGTTCTCGAAATTTTCGAGATTCTTGAAATTCTTGTAATTGCTCAAATTCTTCAAACTTTTCGGGATTTCTTGAATTTTTTAAAGATTACCGAATTTTTCGGGGTTTCTCGACATTCCGAGATTTTTCTAAAATCCCGGAATTTCTAGAATTAAGGATATATCGGAATTACTAGATTCTTCGGAAATCCTGAATTCCCTATATTCCAAAATTTCTCAGTATTCTCGAAATTTTCGAGATTCTTTAAATTCTCAGGATTCTCGAAATTTTCGGGATTATTTAAATTCTCGTGATTGCTCAACTTTTCTGAACTTTTCGGGGTTTCTTGGATTTTTCGGGATTTCCTGACATCTTCGAGATTTCTCTACAATCCCAAAATTTCTATAGTTGAAGAGTTATCAAAATTACTAGATTTTTCGGAATTCTTAGATTCTCCAGATTCTCGAAATTTTCGGGATTTTTAAAATTCCCGTTATTACTCAAATTTTTCAAACTTTTCGAAGATTTTATGATTTTTCGGGATTTCCCAACATTTTCGCTTTTTCTCGACATTTTCGGGATTTCCTGACATTTTCAATTTTTCTTAATAAGTAATTTTGACTCGAAATACTTTTTCAATGAATTTAATTACCTGAACACCGGATAACATGAATTTCCGTTTTTTTGGGCAGGTGCTATTGGTGCTGTTCGACTGTAATTAAACAAAAATATAATGTATGAAAGTAGTGGATATAACAATTATGCAATTAAATAGAAAATTTCATTTTGAATGTGTTAGTATGAAAATTTCATTTACATATGAATCACTAAATAATAATATAAAAAAAATGAAGTAAGTATAAATATTATAAGAATTTTGACTTACCGATCCACCCGAAGGTACGTAATCGAGAGCTTCCCATCCAATCACATCTTTTTGTGATTCCATTAAAGAATCTGAAAAATGTTTTAAATCAGACCAAGAATCGTGAATCAACCATTAAAAAACAAAATTTGTTTAATAGTAAAAATACAAAATAAATTATTCCCTTTTTTCAAATTCAACCGCTCAATTGAACTCCAATTAAATTGAATTTTTTACCTTGGTAAATTATTTTTTCATTAGAGAGTTTTTTAAACTTTTATAGTGTACAATTAATTTTTTTATAAAATCTCTCTTTTATACGTAGTAAAAACCGATTTAAATTATAATCTTTCTTACATTTTGCAGGGTTGTCAGGTTCAATTCTATCCACGTGACTTTGTTTTTCCAAAGACAAAGTCTCTTGAAAATTTGAAGCACTTTTCAAAGCTTCGCTCATTTCTTCCGATCGTCTGCAAACAAATTATTCCAGT
The DNA here is from genome assembly GCA_030522825.1 of Platygaster orseoliae. Taxonomy (NCBI): domain Eukaryota; kingdom Metazoa; phylum Arthropoda; class Insecta; order Hymenoptera; family Platygastridae; genus Platygaster; species Platygaster orseoliae. The sequence continues at coordinate 5,669 of JAPYZL010016444.1, forward strand.
TTTTTTTTTTTTTTTTTTTTTTTTACAGAATCACCAGTATATTTTTAATAAACCAAGATTGTACAAATATTTTCTACTAACGCGTTCTTTGCCATTTTCGAAGATTTTTCCGGAGTTTCATTGTCATCGGAATATGATAATTTTCTTTTGAGGGAAGCAAAATCGCTTGCAATACTACTCGCAGCACCAAGATCTGAGTCTTCCGTTGACTCTGTTTCGTTTGCCTATATATAAAAGAAAAAAGGTGTTTAATTAGTAAATTCAAGAATATTCCAAGATTTGTGATATTGAACAAAATTCACACATTTTTAAGGGAGTTCAGAGTTATTAATAAAAAAAGCTTCATTATTATTTAAAATTTGAAACTTTAAGTTACAAAAAAAATTATAATATCAATAAATACAAGAAATACAAACCTCCAATTCTGCACCTCTACGACAATTCTGCAGCAGCTTTTTTTTCAACTCTGAAAGAGGCTGAAAAAACAAAAACGAAAATAACTCTTCATAAATTTGATGTACAGTTTACTAAGACTTTAAAATTATTCTTAAAACTTCATGAACTTGGATGTCCAAATTCAAAACAATTTTTTTCAAAATTGAAAATCCTTACAGTGCTGTAACGTTTTGGAGGTTTTTTCGGTTTTGGATTGAAATCCGGAAGATGCTCAGACCATTTGTAAAAGTCTTTTCTCGTCTCGGCCGAGGGATTTTCATTCCCGAAGACTCGACCGTACGGGGATTTCGGTGTATCCACGTGAAATGGAGATGGCAAAGCCGGAGCCGGATCCTGATTCATCACTGATGCGAGTCTTTTGTTGATCACAGCTTTTGGTGTTTTTTCGAGCTGCATCATGAAAATATCTATCATTAATATTATTTTTCTCAATTTCTTAAAAAAATTGACTTCATACCCAGAGGCGTAGGCAGAAGAAATTTTCCGGGGGTTTTTTCATAAAAATATATACCTACATTTTGTTTGGGATTTAATAATTTTTCAAAAATCGGGATTTCGAAGATCAAAAACTTTTTTTATTTTTTATTTAGGTATTTTATATAAAAGCATTAGATTTTCCTGATTTTGAAGTGACTAAGGTTTGGGGATTTTTGTTTTGTTTTTTAATGATACATTTCGTATTTTTAATTTCTTCATTTTTATGGAATTCTATAAACTTGTCTAGAACTTGAAGTTTTATAGATCGTGAGTATGTGTTCCGATTTTTCGGAAAAAAGTTCTCTCATAAAATTGTATTTTTATGTAGTATTTTTTCATAGTTCGTATGATTGGAAAGATATTCTGGATTTTCACGTTGCCGACCATTTTCCCGAATCTCTTTTCCCGAACAGCCTTTTTCCCGAACGGTCATTTTCCCGAAAGGTCTTTTTTCGAACGGCCATGTTCCCGAAAAACCATTTTCCCGAACGGTCTTTTTCCTGAATCCGTTTTCCCGAAGAGTTTTTAATTTTCCCGAACGGGGAATTTTCCTATCAGCCTAATGTCTAGAAATTCCAATGGTTACGCGTTTACGATTTTCAAATTTCAAAATTGTAATAAAAATTTTTAATTAATGAATAAAATTTTGAAATCATATTTTTAAATTGAAATTTTTTTATTTTGGAAATAAAATAAAATTTACAATTTTTAAAATTTAGACTTTTACCATGACTGTTTTTATTGAAGACTCTTTTTATGAAATTCATCTGTATACAATTGAAATAAAAGTGAAATCCTGACCGAAAAATTCGGAAATTAATACTTTCGGGAAAATTGTCGTTCGGGGAAAAATACTTTCGGGAAAATGGCCATTCGGGAAATAATACATTCGGAATAATGACATGGAATCGGATTTTTATGACTATCCAGATTTCTCAAACTTGATGTTTCTGGTTTTGAAATGTTATTGATTTCTAGCACTTTTACTTATTTTGTCATTTAATATTGTTCTTTTCATGCATTATTGTTTTAAATTTTTATTTTGATTATTTATTATCAGAGCAACCAAGAATATTTACGATAAAATGCAAAATATTTATTTATTTATGCATAAAAAAACAGGGAAATATTTATGATTAAATGCAAGCAAATTTTATGTTTTTTGTACATTTGTTCACATTTCCAGCTCCTAAATAAAGTTGTTGCAGAAAATGATCACATGCTTTGCTAAGTTTTCTTCGACTTATAATTCGAATTGCATAATCTTTCAAATTTATTTTGAAACGTCAACAGATTATGAATTTTTCGTTAATTTTCAAACTGTAAATCGAAGAAAGTGAAATGAATTAAATGTGATTGAAGAAAAAGAAAATTAAAATTGAATGCAAATTAATTGCGTTTTTAATTAAATTTGTTTAAATTTAATTTGCATTAAAAAAATTTTTCATTTCTAATTTAATTTGCAAATAATTTAATGCAAATTAAATGAAAGTTATAATTAAATGCAAATTAAAGAAAAAGAAAATAGCGAAACATGCATAAGCAGTACATATTTTTTATGGTCAAAAATTGTTGAAAATATTTGGGATTAAAAATAAAAACCTTAAAATATTTACGAAAAATCTAAGAGTGGCGAAATATTTTTGTTCCTCCAAAAACTGCCAAAATATTTAAATAAATATTTTTTATTTAAATACATATATTTGGTTAACCTGTTTATTATCATAACTTTTTTTTAAACATAAAAAAGTAAATAATTTAAAAAATTGACGAACATTCCACGTGCGTTGAAAATTAAAGTTTTATATTTCTGGAAAATAGTCGAAAAATGCAAAACACGAAAGTAATTTATTTAGTTTTCGAAAATTTATGACAAATGCCCTTTTTATACGATTCTCAAGAAACAGATTAATAATCAAATTTTTAAGATTGGCGAGGAAGTTTTGAATAACTAAACAATAACTCACGTTGATCATTTTTGGAGTTTCATGTTTCGTTGACTCAGGAGTCTGGATCAGTGTTTTCGGTTTTTCCGGAGCTGAAAAAATACAAAAATTCAAATAAAATGGTTCTTAAAACCCAAAATTCAAGTATTCATTAATCCTGACAATTTTTACATTTTTCATTGATTTTCAAATGTACTATATTTTTCTGTTATATAATATATAAAAGTAATATAATAATAATAATAATAAATAAATAAATAACTGACAAAATTAACTATTTTAATTCTCCAACTTCAATTTTTTCTAAATTTACCCCTTGACTCTCCGACAAGAAACGGCGTTTCATCGACGTGTTCGAGTTTTTTGGCACATTCCAAAAGCCAATCCCCAGTGACCGCAGGCAAATTCCATTTTACAGCGGCGGCATACTTTTTGCCGTCAGGAATTGGACAAATGAGATGCGTATTTGCCGTCACATTTGGCCGAGAGGTACGAGCAAATGTGTCTTGGTATCTAAAAACCAACAATATTATCCAAATCATTTTTCCCTAAAAACACATACTCCAATAAATTTTATAAAATTACACGTCCCAAGTTTTATTATATAAATAAATATTAAGAACTATTACTAACATTGCTCCGAGTTCTATACACAATTTTTGGAAAAACTCGCGGTGAACTCCAGAGTAAGTGCTCATCGCAATCGAACAGTTTTTCAAGGGTTTGACATCTTGAAGAACCGAAACAGGCTTGTGGAAATATTCGACGTCCAGTTTTTGATTTTGTTCAACACATGCATCCTGAAATATAATAACAGTTATTTCTCAATAAATTTATAAAGAAGAAAAAAACTTGTCAGTTCAAATTTGTTCTTAAAAATACAAGAAACGATGAATTTCTATTTTTGGAAAGCTTTAAGTCCATCAGTTTTAAAAAAATACTAACAATATACAAATACGTGACTTTTTCCCTCGCATTGTAAGCGCAAGACGTGTTAAATGGCACAATCGCAAAATCCACCATTTCTTTGGAGTGTTCTTGGTTAACTATTTGTCCACCTTGAGAAGTTATGCAAACCGTGATATTTTCCGATTTGTCGAGTTCCAAATCTATCACTGAAAATTTCAGACCTGAAAAAATACATGTAACCATTAATTACAAAACGCAAACATATGTATGAACTTACAATATAGTTTTTTTGTCCCCAAACAAAAAACGAAAATTTTTTATCCAACAATTTTTTAATTACTTAAATTTTTACCTGACACAGGACGTAACGACAGAAAATTATTGAAGCAAAAAAAAAAAAAACCAAGAAACGTTGCATAAAGTTAAATATTTTAATTTTTCTCTTCATTACCATGAAACATTTTTCCAGTCGACAAACCCTGACTCGGTGGAATACAGCTCACATTTGTTTCTTCGATTTTGGAGCAAGAAACGTTTTTCGGACTCGCATTTTTTGTTACATTTGTGGAGTCATTTTTTGTAACATTTGTGGAGTCATTTTTTGTAGACTTAGGAGTAGAAATTTCAGGAGTTTTTGTTCCTTCTGTGCGTACCGTAATTGAAGCGTTGGTTGATTCAACGGCCGAACTTTTTGAATTGCCTGCAAAAATGTATAGATTCTTTACTCATATTAAAATTCAAAAACTTTTTTCAACTTCGACAAATCAATTTCAAACTTCTTCGTACTTGACGGTTTTTGCAGAAATTTCATGAGAACATCGCTTTCGCAGTTTTCCATTTCAGGACTACGAAGAGTCGAAATGCTGATGTTCACATTCGAGATTATTCTAGGTTTTTGCAGCATTTGTACATTCTAGAAAACGAAATTCAATTATCAAACAATATTCGAATATATTCTGTAGTATAATTCCAAAAAATTTTTTTATTAAAGTAATTCATTTAGAGTCGTTTACATTTTTTGGAAACATCAGCTGAAATAACAAAATTTTTAGATTGTTTAATCGACTTTCTAGTGTTTCATATGCACATAGAATTTTTAAATAAAATGCGCTGGTTTATTAATAACATAAAATTGTGCAACAAATTTTATAAAAATTACTTTTTTGCTCAATGGCGAGGAAGGCACGACCGGTTTTGGTGTTTGAGGCTCATTTTTGGGTTGGCACAAAAAAGCTAGTTCCGGAGCTGGTTTTTTGATTTTCAAACTTTCCAATAACCATTGAACGTGTACCACAAATGGGCTAAATAAAATTTCAAAAAATCAAAAAACTATAAAAAATAAGTGACTTTCAAATACTTTTACACAAGTTTTCGATCTCAAAACTTCGAATTCGAATAATCACAATTAAAAAATTCCAATACTTAATTAAAATCAAATAAAAAAGTGTGGTTTGGAATTCTCAAAATTCGATATGTAAGAGTTGTACGTTATATTTTTGGCGTAAACGCGTTTCAATTCTCCCACGGCCTTTTGCGGATCTCCAACAATCACATGCGTAAGATCTTCAGAAAGATCATCCATCCTCGTTGCACTTCCAAATCTTATAATTTTGTTCAATTTGTCTCGGTTTGGCAACGAAAATCCCACTAAATAAATCTGAAAAAAAATTTAAACATAATTATAATGTACTTTTAATATCAATCATTAAATATAATGGAGAAAAAAATTATCGTGACTACTCGGAAAATTTAATTTTCAATTTTCTTAAGCTGAAAAAGATCGAACGGAAAATATATTCAAAATAAAATATATATCGGACACGAACATTACAACCGTCCAAAAAAGGCCCAGCTTTTCTTGCATCCTCGATACTGATTTTATTCAAAACTGAGTTCTCCTGATCTGAAAAAAACAATAAAAGTGAAACAATGATTATTAATGATGTACAAAAATTAATATGAAAAAATTCTTCAACTTACCAAGATTCAAATTCGAAGGGATGTTCGTGCTGATTTCTGAGAACGTTGTACACGTTGATTGGAAAGTTTCTTGAATAGTTTCGTGGATGACATTTTTCACGTTCCCATCGTTATTTATTGCACTTATTGTGGACCAATCCAGCGCGGGTTGTGCTAAAAAATTAATAAACTGTCAAATCAAATAGTAAAAAAATCGCCATTTCGTCAATACGATTTCAAAAATAATACATTACAATATCCAAATTGATTCTCAGTATGTTACTACAAACGTAAAAATTTTTGAAAAAATATTCAAGTTAAAACAGTTCAGTTTAATACTTTTTCTAAAACTACATCAACAAGTGACAAGTTTTATCTCAATCAAAAAATACCTCTACCAATCAAATTTAATTGAATTCAATTAACTTAAATCGGGCCTTGTAATTTATGGACCAATTAATAAGTCCCAAATTAATTTTTGGGCCTGATAAATTGGGAACCTGAAATTTGGGGCTCATTGTTGGGGCCCAAAAATAACTTGGGCCTTGTGAATTTGGGACCGATGAATTGGGAACGTAAAAGGTGGGGCTCACTATTTGGGCCCAATCCAGAAGGCCCAAAAATAATTTGGGTCTAATCCAGAAGGCCCAAAAATAATTTAGGTCTAATCCAGAAGGCCCAAAAATGTTTTGGGCCTGATGAATTGAGAACCTGAATTTTGGGATTCATAAATTGGCAACCTGAACTTTGGGACTCACTACTTAGGGCCTAATCCAGAAAGCCCAAAAATAATTTGGGACTGATAAATTTGGAACTCACTACTTGGGGCCCTATCCATAAAGCCCAAATTTCGTTGCACTTTTCTGTTGCAGTTGCACAGCTTTTTAACCCCCCGCCCCCCTACTATACCAAAACGCTGAGAAAGATGCAGTTCTATGTCGAAATTATAAATAGGGGAAAGTGGGGAATTGTGGGCCACGTTTTCATTTCTCCAGATATCTTGAACAAAAATAAAATTTTTTTCAAATATTAAAAAGGTATTCTATTCTGCATATGAAAAAGTTACTGTAGTTTTTTGTTTTTTTTTTCTTAATTTTTTTTTTCACAAAATTTTGGTGGATAATAAAAAGTTAATGTTTTTGAGATTGTAAAAATTTTTGGGGAAATGTGGGCCACAACCTAAATTAAGTCAATACTCAAAAATTTCTTTGTAAAAACTTTATTAAAAAATTTGAAATGACAAATGAATTGTTAATCATTAAAAAAAGAAAAAAAAATTCCTGCCACTGCCACTCACATATACAATTTGGGCACGTGAATGTGTTGGCAGAGGTAAGGACACATTTTCTATTGTCACAATAATAAATTAAAAAATATGGACATATATAATATACACAATAAAATATGGACACAATTATGGACACACAATAAATATAAAATAAAAAAATTGGTATGTATGTCAAAAATGTCGAAACACCGGTGGCCCACAAAAAGTGGACCATGATTCCCCACAAGCTATGTTTTGACATATGGTGGCTTGATTATAACTTGACAAAATTTTATTTGAA
>JAPYZL010016450.1:0-19735 GCA_030522825.1 Platygaster orseoliae
GTATTCAGACACTGAAAGCGATATCTTTCTGAAGCATATTATCGCGGGAATATTGAATGGTTTTTTGTCCGGATTTTGGTGGCGCACCCTGTAATTAATGAGTTTTACAAAAGTCCTATAGTTTGAAAAATATTTTTGATGCGACGAGATTTCTGAATTTTCGTAATCATTGAAGATTATAAACGATATTAACGCGGTGTACGAGAATTGTAAAGTGGTGATTTTACGATATTGAAATTCTTGTAATTTCCGAAATTTTCAAATGTCTGACAACTTTTCGAATTTTCCTTATCAATAATATTTCTCCAATTTTCAAAAGTCTTTGAAAATTTGAATTTCACAAAATTGAGTGAATTCTCAGAATGTCAGTCATCTTGAAAATTTAAAAATTACTTTAATAATTCACAGGATTCCTAGAGTGGAAAGAAATTTTGAAGTTATGATAGAATAACAAAATCTGCGAAAATATTCCAAACAACGTTAATTTTGCAATTACAAAGTTTTACAAAACATTTTAATTTCCAACTTTTGACATAATTACGATTTTTTACATTTTTTCCATTTCCTGATTTTTGTAAATTCATATAGAACACTCAAAATTCATATAATTCCTCATTCACTGAACTTCACATTTTTCCTTATTGTTAGGAGAAGATGAGTGTAAAGGGAAAGGATGGAAGGGCGGCAAATTCTTAAACCAAGCCCTGCTCACGCAACCAAAAATCACGTATACCAGCAACGTGGCGAAAAGAAAAACTGATCCAAATCCACAGGGACACCCAATCCGATTTCCGGAAACACCTCCCGATCCTGAAATCCCGATTTCCCTATCGTCCGATGTATCGGCGTTGCCCCCGCGGGGGATGGAATTCATTCCCCGCGCCCGTCGGATCCGGATGTTGGGAATCATACGGGAACACAACATCGCGCCTAACGGGCATCCTACAACCAAGCGATGCCTGCTTGGTCGTGGATGGCTGGGCCAGGCTGGCTATCGAGCGACGCCGATGCAATTCCAATTCCTGGCTGTCAGCGCCAGAGCTGCGGGAGACGCGTCCATTCGTGACCAGCCTCCCGTGAAATCCCGTGCCTCCCCAATTCACCCCAAAACGAAACCCGCGCACCCCGAGCCCTCTCCACCCCCCTTCGCCACCCTTCCATTTCCTCACTCTACCATCCTCACCCACACATCCCAACATAGAGATATATGAGTATACTTCATCCCTCTTGCTCAACCCCCTCGTCGACGTTTTCGCCCTCCTCGCACCCTCGGTCTCTCTTCCTTCCGTCCCCCAACATCTCGCTCCCTATCACCGCCAAATGTCAAAGTCCCTCTCCAGCGACCAATGGTAAAGGGATACGTGACACCAACCTCTCTTCCCCCGCAACTTTACTTCCATTTTTCTTCAATCGCGCTTTGAAACTTACGGACGTGTTTCGAAAATAGTGTAGAGACTTTGGGGCTCCCGATGGTGGAAACTTTGGAACGAGTCCAATTCTGACGCAATTTGGACCTGTGGTTGGTGCTTTTACGAGCCATTGTTGGCCTTATTTTTGAAATGAATGTAGTTCAGTTGAAGATTGCAAAGTTTTGTGTTATATATATTTTGTATACTTGTAATGCATTATTAATACAGGGTACGTGTAATAGGAGTTATACAGTTTTTCTTAAATTTAAGACAAAAATTTTTAATTACATATGACTGAAAGAAACTACGTTTTAGTAACTACCCACAAACGTCAGTCTCCACTAACAATAAAAATTTCCCCTAAATTATCATCTTTTCTTGGGTAACTCATTACTGTATAACAGGTAGCTCATGAAAGGAAAAAAAGTCCTAGATACAACATGGTGAAACAAGGCAAAATGAAAGAGAAGAGAGGAACATTCCAGTAGACAACAATCCGAGGTTACATCTGCTTCGATGGATCTTAAAAGATCTCCAGATTATTACTTTTTCTCTTCTCTTTCTTTTTATTCTCGTATTATTATTTCACAGAAGGCAGCAGGAGTTAGTTTTGTCTATGTGTGTACTGTTAGGTGCAGAGCTCGCGTGGTGGTTTTCTATGTGCACTTTACTTCTATAGAAATGTATGTTGCATGTGGGGCGTTCCACGCTGAATGATAAAAAAGGCAATGTGACAGAAAATGAATAAAAAAGAGCTTTCAGTATTTTTAAAAACCGTTTTATTTACTACATTGTTTCGTATTTTTTATGAACACAAACAAAACTTTTGCTGCTACCTTTAAAAGATTATATTTTTAGTTTGAAAATGAAAATCCTTACACGAGTGATTTTGGAAATTTAGGGATATTTGAGATAAACGGTAAATTTTCAACATTTCCAAATTGTGAATCATTAAATTAATAGAGTGATAAAACAAAAACGGGAAAATGAGATGTGCCAACGGACTTTTAGAGGTATAGCAAAAATTACCAATAGAAAATAGAATATTAATATGAAAATAAATTGTGACAAATAATTAAGAATAATCATTAGATTTCTAATTTGTTTATTATATATTAAATTTCTTTAATATTAAAACTTCTTTTCAGCATACCGGAAAAATCATAAGATTTATGTTTCATATTTGGGTTGATAGAACTATCAGAAGTATTTTTTTTTTTTTTTTTTTTTTTAATAATAACGAATTTTGAAATTAAGTTATCAATGAAGGTAATCTAAAGGAAAATTAAAATAGGTGAAAATGATCAAAAAGTTATTTTCTGAAATATAGAGGATAACAAATGATTTTCTGTTAGTTCTCAAATTTGAATAGAATTCAGGATTGTTAATTTCACTGATTCAAAAATAACAGCGATCCTGCTTCTAGAAAAATTATAATTATAAATGTTTAGCTAGTATAACGTATAAATAAAAAATTTGAGAAATTGTTTGGACCCACAGTTATTAATAAAAAAAATTTGATTCACAAAAATGTTGGAATTCTGAAAAACTTAGAACTCTGGAGTTTCGAATTCTAAAAATTTAAACTCATAGTTTAATAGAGATTCATAAAAATATCAATAAGTTTTTCAAATCAATGATTTATTGAAACACTTTTTGGTATTTTGAAATCATAAACAAACTAAAGAAATTTTAAAGGTACTGGAATTCTATAAACAACTATTTACTGAAAAATCTGATTGAATATCTACGATCCATAAAACTTGGAATTTTAGACAATCAAATTCTAAAACAACGTATAGAAAAATATATAAAAATACTACAAATCTAAAAGAATACTATAAAACGCTACAAAATCTTAAAAACACTTTAAAAAGTATGAAAATATGAAAAATGTATAAACTCTTCAAAATCGACGAAGATCTTATTTTTCCAGAAATCTTGAAAAATACTAGGAATGTATTGAAATTAGAATTCTAGAGCATCGAATTCTAGAAATCTATATAAGGATCTAAAAATAAATTAGAAATTTTTAAAAGTACGATATATTTAAAATTGTTGTAAATTTTTATATTTCAGCATCAAATTCTAGAATTCTGTAAAGTAAATCATAGAATTTCAAGAAATTTACAAAAATAACAAAAAATACGACAGAATCGTATAAATAGCATAAAATAAGGAAGTTTTATAAATTCCTAAAATACTCAGAAAATATATATATCCTGGAATTATGATTTTTAATATTCAACGATCTTTCGGTAATAGAATTTTTCAATTTTACTAATTTTTGAGTTTCAAAGTTATATTAATTTTGTAGTCCAGAATCAAGCATTTTTTATAAACGTTTTAAATATAATAAAAATCGATTTTGTCTTTCTCTTATACTTCTAATATTTTTCATATTACCTCGTTATTTACACAAGTTGAAGGATTTTCTGATATTATAAATTTCTATACAGCTTTCTGAAATTCAATTAATCAAAATGTTCTTAAAATTTTCAATAATTTAATAGATTTTCAAATAAATAATATCAAGACAAATTTTTTCAAAAAACCCATATGTTGAAAAAATATTTATACTCAACCTAAATTATCTATGTCTTACCGATTTTTTACGAAATCAATAAATTATTCATGATATTCACTCCAATGATGGAACTGAATCCGAAATTTAATATTATAACTGAAATTTATAAAAACACAGAGTCGTAACTTAACGTTTCATCAAAAACTAGAATTCATAAATACTCGACTGCAAATATGAAAACTCTTATGAATTATTGCAAATATTTAGTGATGTAGGTATTTTAGATAATGGTCATGATAAAAATTCGAAAAAGTTAAGAAACATTAGTATTTTCGGAATGTGTTCAAATACGGAGCGGGCGCGCGATTTCCTGATACGGCACTGGTACCGTATCGAACGCGTTAGTACGCGACACTGTTAACAGGTGGTGTCAGGGCCATTCTGACTCGCGCTTCAGTTATCATGGAAGCTCAATATATCGGGCCGAATTTCGTTCATCTACACTCTGGCTTCCCTTCAGTTAACGCATAAATCTTTCGCCTTTTACTAAAGATTTCCGTGGAGGGGAGCAATTGATGAGTCAATCGTCAATTTTTTTAGAACCCGGCGCGGCCGGGGTCGCAACTGAAATCAAACATAATAATTTAAGAAACAGGTATTTTGTAATATGTGAGGGATATATATACCTGGGATTTATCAGTAATATTCAAAAAACGTAAATAACGTCCTCCACCATTGGTCAAAGCAATATATCAACAAATTCATTTATGAATTTTGTATACTTATTGAAGTCATAAGTGTTAAACAATAAAATTACCATTAAATTATTCTTGTCGCCAGTGGAGAATATTACTTATTTTTATTTTTGTATTTTACAGACATGATTGATTTATTTCTACATAAATTTTTATATATATCCATGTCTTGTATTAAAAACTTTTTTTATAAAACTAATGAATACTTTTATAGTTTTTATTTAAAACATTATAACTATGTGAATGAATTTTTTTTATTCAGAAACGCACATTGATAATAAGGGCACAGTCAAGTAAAAAAAAAGTTTAATATAAATAATGTAACATTAAGGGAAAAAAAATTTAATTAAAACAGTGACATTTTCCACTGAAGCCTAGAATTTTATGATGTAAATTTTTTTATTTTACATACATTACTGTTTTACATATTTTAGATAACAGAAGAATATTTTTCTAATTTTTACATAAAAAGTATTGAATGTGTGATAGAATTTTTCATTATTTAGAAGTACTTATCGGGAATTTTCAAAAGAGCACAGATGTAAAAAAAAGGAACATTTACCACTGAAGCCTAGAATTTTTTCATGTAATTTTTATGATTATTATACAGAATAGTTTTGCCCGGAATTTTTGAATTTGCAATAACTTTTACATAATCTAATAAACGATCTAAATTGTCTAACATTCATCAAAAGGCGAATATGAGGCTATTACAAAAAAATTCTTATTTTCAAAAGTAATTTGCAATATTTTACTAACTATCAGTAACACCAAAACCTTACTGATACTTATTGATATATCTTCTTACTGATAAATATCAGTAGTTACTGATATTTTTCCCATCCCTAACTTGGAGGATTTTCTAATATTATGAATTTCTATACAGCTTTCTGAAATTAGATGCTCTGGAAATCAAAGTATTTTACAATTTTCAATACTTGTATAGATTTCTTAATAAATAAAATGGAGACAGATTTTTTCAAAAAACTCCTGAACATTTTTTTTGTTTACGCGCTTAATTTCTTTCAAATCATATGATCAAAAGGATCTAAAAGTTTATAAAGATCTTTTACATTGGAAAATCTACAAAGTCATGCCATTTTCACTGTAATAATTTTGATCAACCCAATAATCTAAACTATTAAATATTTTAAAAGTTTTGTTATAAATAATAAAATTAATATTTCCGGATATTTCTTTAATATTTTGGCTTTACGTGGAACGCCTCGTATACCGAAGATGTGGAGGATCGCCCATGAACACGGGAAAATCTCTGAACCGGGTTGAATGCGTGGACAACTTTGGGTAGGCTCGCCGGTTACCCGTCGCAACTATCGGCGCACATTGATGCTCACTGTCACGGAAATAACGTCGGAACAACAACGGGCTGCAAGCTTGAACGAAGAGAGAAAATCGCGGTCTGCACCAGATGCGCCCAGGCCCGCTATTACCGCCGATACACATAAATGTCGGCGCACTTTTTTCCCAAAGAAATAATGTTTCTTTGTTTCACGTTCCCAAAGGCAAGAATACGGGAAAACAGGGGAAAATTGTATTGAATCTACGGAGCTTTTGCGGGGAATAAAACTACCATTCTCAACTTTTTTATTTATGAGGAAGGTAAATTCGAGATTTTAAATTTGGAAAATTTCATTTACAAATTAAAAGTAATTTTGAGAAATTTTGTGACTAAAAAGTCGAAATTGATTTTAACTCGTAGAAACATATATAAAGCGAATCAAATTTTCCAAGAATATCAATTTCTACACATTTTTTAAAAATGTGAAGCTCAACCATTTTCCTATAAGATTTCATGATTTTGCACGGAGAAAAATGGTTTGGTAACAGCAACCATTGATTTAGTAAAATATGGACCCACCAAAGTTTTGGGTACTACAACCAAAACTTTGGTCATGGCAACCAAAGCTTCAAAATATGAGTCCACTTTGGTGGACTCTATAATGGCAATACATTTTTCTTATTCATTTAATCAGAATAATTCATTGTCTTACTTCTCTTTGGTTTTTTTCATTTTCTTTAAATCTAGTTCTGGGCTACTATCAAAGATATCTGACTTATCTATCTTGGTCCAGCCGCCGTCATAGCCAAGTAAGTTTATGGCCCAGACGAACGCCCATAAACCGTACAAATGGTAAATCTACCGTGAGATCATCCCAGCCGAAAATGATCTATTATAGGTTACGAAGGGACGAGTATGTAACTTCACCATGTGGCTGACCTTTCTTTATTTTGATTTTTTCTTCTTTCGTGCTGTTTCCGCTACCGAATTACGATAACATGAAATACGTCCAGAACTTGGGATACAAACGACAAAAATTTTCTAACTCGTTTTTACAACAAAATAAGAGTCTTTCCGACATTCTTCAATTACAGTACTAGTAGCGTTATGACCGTCATAACGCTACTCGTACTGTAAAATATCGTACATTACTCGTGGAAAATGACTTTATGCTCCTAGTAATGTAATACACTATTTTCGTGTGTGGTATAAACTATAATAAATGTCGGTATATGCTTGTATGATGCAACAATGAGTACAATATTGGACACGAGGAGGGTGGTAATTAAATGCGCAGTCATCCGTTGCCAAGTGATTGATTTGTATTCTCCGATTTACCGGTATGACGAGAGTGTGTACCAAACTACAGGATTTATGTTCCCCTCTAATTGCATCCCGACGCCTCAGGGGCGTAATATAAATTGGTTCCTATGTGATGTGAAATTGTACCTGATGAACAAGATATTCAATAAATACTGATTTGTAAGATATCAGTTTCAGTACAATAGCGAATAAGCTTAATCATATATATCGCTGAGTGTAAGAATTTGTAATTTAAATATGTAGTACAGCGTCATTTGATTCAACGAATTTCATAAATATGTATTTTATAAATTACACCTAACAGCGTTATTCATGAATCTCATTTTGAATCTTTATTGGTTTCTAATATATATTTTACGAAATTCGAAAATATAAAAAATGTGAGTAATTTTAGGCGATTTTGTATGATTGAAAAATTTGGCAATTTTTAAAACATCAAAAATATTACACGTTTTTGACTACTTGAGAACTTTTAGAAATGTTGGAGATATAATGGAATTTCAAGAAATTTGCAAAACTTACAGTTTTTGCACTTCTTAAATATTGAAATTTCACACATACACGAAAATGTTAAGAATGTTTGAACTTAGAGAATTTTTAAAATTATAAAACTTTTCCAAAATCCTTATGAAGTTTTAAATTTTAAAACTTGAATAATAAAAAAGTTGAGGAAAAAGTAGACAATTTTGAAATTTTTGACATTTCCGAGAAGTTTGAAAAATATTCAGAAAGTTTTCTAAGTTTCCAGATATTTTCGATTTGAAGCCCATTGAACACGTCAGTATTTTCAACAATTTTGAAATTGTTTAAGACTTCTAGAATAATCAAATTTATGAAAATGTAAACACTTTAAGAATTTTTGGATTTATAAAACTTCCCGTAGGAAAACGTTCCATAGAATTTCCATTGAAATTTCCATAAGAATTTCCATTGAATTTTCCAATGAACAAGTCTATGGTTTTTTCGCCTACATAAATTTTTCCATTGAACTTTTCCCTTGATTTTCCATTGAATTTCCATCATATTTCCATTCATGTTTACACAATTCCCATTCACTTTCCATAGAATTTCTATTGCATTTCCATAAGATTTGCATTCATTCACATACAATTTCCATCCACTTTCCATAGGATTTATATTGCATTTCCATAAGATTCCATCCCAAAAATGTGTATAAAATTTCTCTCATTAATCACTTCAATGGAAAAAAAATTTTCCATTCGTTTTAATTGATAAGAAATTAATGGAAAAAGTTTTCAATTTATTGGCTTGATGAAAAAAATTTACTTTCTCACTTACCAATGCAAAACGTATGGAAAATTTTTTTCATTCGTCAGCTTTATGGAAAAAAAATTTCCCTTCAGACCCACCAAGGAAAAACGTATGGAAAAATTTTTCCATTCAGACCCATCTATGGAAAATTCATCGAAAATCAATGGAAATAAATTTTCCATTCACTTTCCATTGAACTTCTATGGAAATTCTATGGAACGTTTTCCTACGGGTTTCAATTTAATTTTTTTCAATTTGAAATTTTTATAAATTTATAATTTTTTCCAATTTTAATGATTAATTCATTTTGCATTTTTATTTTTTTCATTTGGAATTGCGATGTCAATTGAAATTTAAAATCAAAACTTCGAAAGTTTTTGGAATGATGACATTTTCGAAAAAAAAACTTTCTCAATTTCTGGATTTCAAAACTTCTTAATTCAATTTTTTGAACTTTTATTTTTGATAAATTATCAATTTTTTTTATTGTCAATTAATAAAAATCAACTGTTAATTTTAATTTCCCTGCGGGATATTCTGTAATAGGTGTAATAGGTGTAATACCCTGTTACACCTATTACATCGGGATTTTAATAGAATTTAAATAAAATAAAAAATTTTCCAGGGTGAAAATTGAGAATGAATGAGCTTACAGAATTTTCTAAATATTTTTCGCAACACAATATTGATATTTTTCAATCACTGAAATAGGTATTACACTGGCAAAGTATTACAGAATCTCCCTTAGGGTTGTTCAATTTTTTACTCAAATTTTAATATACAAAATATCAAAACAAAAACTTCAAGTTTTTGGATTTCTAAAATTTTAAAACTCCAGAAACCAAAATGTTAAGAATTTTCGACATATTAAAGAATTTCGAAAATTATAATAATACAGTTTTTTAATTTTTCAAAACTTGAATTTTGAAAAAATAGAAAACTTCGTGAAAAGTTCAACGTTACCGAAAATTTTGAAAAATTTGTTCAAATTCAATAATTTTTTAACTTTTTGGATATCCATAATTTCAAATCTAAAATACATGAAAAATATCAGTTATTTTCAATGATTTTAAAATTTAAAAAAAGTTCTCAAAGAATGAAATTCTTGATAATCCAAAAACTTAAAAATTTTTTAGATTTTTGTAACTTTTTAATTTAATTTTTTTGATTTTATTCCGTTTTTTAAACAGTTTGAGGGCGTTTTTTACACAAAACACCCATAAAAGGTCCAGCAATTTTTTTCAAAAGTTTCCGTTAATTTTTACGAAAAAACTCGCTACGAGCTTTCGGAATGGCTCCTTATAGGTTCTAAAAAAGTGTTTCTTTATTTTCTCTCTACGTTTTCGGTGGAATTGTGGAAATTCCGCTCAATGGAGATAAAAATTCGCGAGTCGTACTTTATAAACAATTTTATAAAATTTTTATAAAACTGACATTTTTAATAAAGTTTTTATAAAATAAATTTATAAAAAACAGACCTTTTTTATAAACTTTTAGTGTAGATATTTATAAAAATCACAGTTACTAGAGAAAAACTACCGTAGAAAGGGATTTTTAAATATTTCGGACTCGGGATTTAAAAATTTCGCGCCATTTCACAATCCCACTGACAACTGTGCACTGCGTTTGTGACTTTTGTGACTTTGTGTTCTTTGCGTATCGCTTAACAATTAACAAGATCAAACAAGATGGCCGCGACCGAGTTTGACCGAGTTATTTACGTGATTTGCGGCTCGCTATGCCTTATGCTCAAAATATGCAATTAAAAAGCAAAAAGTAGACGAGGTTGACGACAAAAAACGGAGAAGCAAAATTTGACAAAAATAATGGCACTTGCTCTTGAAACGATGACTCAGGCGTCACTTTAATCAGGTGACAGATTCTCATATTTAGAGCTTCAGAATTCACTTCTTGGAGTATTTCGACAACTTGCAGTTTTTTATGTTTATGTCATTATTCCTACGCTTTTTATAATTATATTACACGATGAATTTACAAACGTAAGAATTTTTTGAGCATGAAATATATCATGTATTGAGCATTTCTTTGTTCGGAGCGAAGTGTCTTGAATTATTGATGAATTATTCATATACGAAAATTTATGGAGCTACAAAGTACGCAGTGTTTTTATAAGGAGCGATCGCTGTTTTAAAAAATATTCATATAATTACGCAAGAAATTTTTCGTATACTAAATTGATCAATACGAATCAAGAATACAGTGTAAAACTTATAAAAAATTGTTCCAAAAAACCAAAAAAAAAATTTAATAATTATTAATTAAATTATAATTAAATAAAAATTATTATATTATATTTGAATAATAATATGATATTATATACATTTTTATAATATAGTTAAATAATAAATAAAATTATAATAATATAAATTATTTAATTATTTAAATAGCATTTACCTGGTTCCCAAAATCAAAATTCAATATTTCACTGACTAAATATCTTTGAAAGTTCATTTATTTTTATCAAGTTTTGCAGCATTTAAGTACTTTATTTATACACATTTAGATAAAAAATTTCATTCTATCTGACAAATATTTATAGTAAACTTGAAAAAACTGTTTTTCAGATGACGACTCAGTAAAACGTTGCGATGTCAAACATGGCTCGAGTTCAAAAATATAGCAACGACACAGTAGATGTTTTAAACAAGGGTTGCTTCACGCAATTTGACAGCATCGCATGTGCACGAATTAGCGTCCTTGTTTTCATCAGCGTGATAACGTTTTTCTTCATCGTACTGAAGATCGTTAAATATCACATTTACAAACATTCGTTGGTACATCATTATGTTGTGTTCTACGTCTCTGCAATTCAGTGCATTATTTGGTAAGTATTGAATAATTAAAAGATTGTAGTACACTTTTCCAAAACACATTTTTGTGGAATTATTTTAATTTAATTAGTTTAATTATTATTTATTTTTTCATTTATTTAATTAATTATTTAATTATATCATTATTATTTATATATTATATGTATTTAATTTAATTTAAATTAATTATATCAATTTTTAATTTAATAAAATTAAATATTAATTTCATCTTTATTTTAGTTTTTTTGAAATTAATATTCTGTACATTGAATAACTTGTTTAAATATACAAAAAAAAACTTGGCCCAAAAATTAGGGCCCAATTAAGAAATTCTTATGCTGGTGTTTAATTTTTCATATTTTTTATGTAATGTAATTTTTATCAACCAATTGAAAGTCATAGTGGTACGAATAAATTATTCAAATTACGTAATGAAAGTCACATGTTTTTCACCATCTTTTTTTCAGCATGGCCAATTTTATGCTTACCAACCCCCAGCTCGAGTTTGTGGCAAATTTTGCCAAACTTTTTCAATTTATTCTGATTTGCCATTTGTACTGGTCTTTGGCAGCACGGTCATGTCGCAGAGATGACATCGTGCAATACGTCATTAATCCAGTAATTTGCGTGTATGTTTTGTACTGCACCACTGTCGTTCTCATGGGAATGGTGGACATCAGTGGAACCTGGACAGAATGCTTCCGTAAGCACTTGATTTCACTAAGTTTTGATAAGTTTAAAAATTTGAATTTTTCCATGAGTATTTATAATTATTAACAATTTTTTTGTTAATTAATATATTACATTGAATACAAATAATTGTCTTCAATGATCATCATGGCCTTTGTATTTTTTTTTAGTTGTAAAATTTTTTGATTTTTATGTTTTTCACTTCAAGACACATTATTTAATAAATATCATATACAGGAAGGAAGAGAGCTTAAAACTCTGTATTGTTGAAGAAATTTTTGAAAGTTAAGGAGTTTGCAGGACCGAAATCCAGAATTTTGAATCGCGAATGGGAATTTCAAATAAAATCATAATTAAAATCAACAAAAGACATAATTGATGAATTATTTGATTATTTTTTATAATAATTTTATAATATAACAATTATTATAAAAATGAAATTATTCAATTATACATAATTAAAATTAAAAAAAGGTAGAAAAGTAATGAAATGAACGCTTGAAAATAAAATAGTTCATGAAAAATAGTGCGACAAATGTATAGTGAATTTTTGAACAAAATTCCAAAGTTTTTAACTGCAAATAAGGATTTCAAACAAAATCATAATTAGAATTTTAAAAAAAGGAGAAAAGTAATGAAATGAACGCTAGGAAATAAAATTTATTAGGAAAATTCAAAAATTTTTAATTATGAATTGGGATTTCAAATAAAATCATAATTAAAATTAACAAAAAACAGATATAAAAGTAATGAAATGAACGTTTAAAAATAAAATAGTTTGGGAAAAATAAAGCAACAAATGTAGCGTGAATTTTCGAACAAAATTCTGAAATTTTCAATTTGATTTCAAATAAAATCATAATTAAAATTAACAAATAAAAGGTAGAAAAGTAATGAAATTAACGCTTAAAAATAAAATTTTTTAAGCAAATTCAAAAATTTTTAATTGTGAATGGGGATTTCAAATAATATCATAATTCAACAAAAGACAGAATTGAAAAATTATTTAATTATTTGATATCATAATTTTATATTATATTTATTATTATTATAATTAAATTATTCAATGATACATAATTAAAATCATCAAAAAATTAATATCAAAAAAAGGTAGAAAAGTTATGAAATAAACTTTTGATAATAAAATAGTTCAGTAAAAATAGTGCGACAAAGTTAGCGTAAATTTTTGAAAAAAATTCTAAAATTTGAACTCCAGATAACGATTCAAAAAGAAATCATAATTAAAATCAACAAAAAATAGGTAGAAAAGAAATGAAATGAAGGCTTGAAAATAAAATTTTTTGAGCAAATTCCGAAGTTTTTAATTGCGAATAAGGATTTAAAATAATATCATAAATAAAATAAACAAAAGACATGATTAAAAAATTATTTAATTATTTTTTACAATAACTCTACATTATAAAAATTATTATAATAACTAAATTATTTATTTATACATAATTAAAATCAACAAAAAATTAAAATCAAAAAAAGGCAGAAAAGTTATGAAATGGACGTTTTGTAATAAAATAGTTCAAGAAAAATAATGCGACAAATTTAGGGTAAATTTTTGAAAAAAATTCTCAAATTTTTAACTGCAGATAAGGATTTAAAAAGAAATGAAATGAACGCTTCAAATTAAAATTTTTTGAGCAAATTCCGAAATTTTTAATTGCGAATGGGATTTCAAAAAAAATCATGATTAAAATCAACAAAAGAAGGGTAGAAAAGTAATGAAATGAACGCTTGAAAATAAAATTTTTGAGCGAAATTCCGAAATTTTAAATTGCGAATAGGATTTCAAATAAAATCATAATTAAAATCAACAAAAAAAGGATAGAATATTAATGAAATTAACGCTTAAAAATAAAAATTTTTAGCAAAATTCCAATATTTTTAATTGCGAATAAGGATTTCAAAAAAAAAAAAACATAATTAATATTTAAAAAAAAGGTAGAAAAGTAATTAAATGAACGCTAGAAAATAAAATTTTTAAGCAAAATTCCAATATTCTTAATTACAATTGTAGATTTAAAAAAAAATCATAATTAAAATCAACAAAAAGCAGGTGTAAAGTAATAAAATGAACGCTTGAAAACAAAATTTTTTTAGAAAAATCCAAAAATTTTAATTGCGAATGGGGATTTCAAAAAGTCATATTTAAAATCAATAAAAGACAGGTAGAAAAGTTATGAAATGAAGGCTTGAAAATAAAATAGTTTAGGAAAAAAAGTGAGACAAAATTAGGTAAATTTTTGAACAAAATTCTAAAATTGTTAACTCTGAATGGAGATTTCAAATATAATCATAATTAAAATCAACAAAAAACAGGTAGAAAAGTTATGAAATGAACGCTAGAAAATAAAATAGTTCAGGAAAGCTAGTGCGACAAATTTGGAGTAAATTTTTGAACAATGTTATAAAATTTCTAATTGTGAATAAGGATTTCAAATAAAATTAATAAAATAAGGTGGACATCTAATGAAATGAACGCTTGAAAATAAAATTTTTTGAAAACGATTTCAAAATTTTTAATTGCGAATGGGGATTTCAATAAAATCATAATTAAAATCAATAAACGACAGGTAGAAAATTAATGAAATGAACGGTTAAAAATGAAACAGTTCAGGAAAAATAGGGTAAATTTTTGAGCCAGAAAAAAGTAGTAGAAAATAAAATCTACACTTAATTTGAATATATGTATACGTGTTCTGGAATTTTGCTTTATCAGCTCAATAAAGGTATCCATTTCAACTTTGAGGTGCGAGAAGGACACGCCTACCCAAGCAATGTGCTAAAAAGAGAGAGAAAATGTAATGAAAAAAACGTACCTTTCAATAAGATATAGATCTCATTTTTTGATACTTCTTTCTGGCACAAAAATTGGTCGCACTGTGCAATCAGACATTTCAATTACAAACTACAAAAATTTATGTGCCTGAAGTTCCAAATATTTATGAAATAAACGAAAACGAAAAAAGATTTATTTTATATTCCCAGCCATGATTAAAATTAAAAATAATTAACAACAGTCAATAACATTTGTTTAGTATCGATAATTATGATTTAATTCTATTACTAGGAATGGTAGAACAATTTTTTTATTTTTTCGTTTATTTTGATACATTTAAAAATTTTTATTCTGAAACCCCTATAATTTGAATTTTTTTTATTAATTACTATAATTGTAAGCTACAGAACCATTTGAATGAAAAGCGCTCAAAGTTCAAGTCGAATTTGATCTTGCGACTTATTTCAATTGATTGTGAGCTACAAATATTTCATAAGTAGATCGTTTTTCTTTTTCAGGTCCATATTGGCTGATGCTGACAAGCGCTGATTTTATCGCAGTACAGTTGTTTGCCATAGTTGCTCTTTATTTGACTCATATCAACAAAAAATTGACCGTTTCTGCGCTCATGCTTCCTGTTAATTCGAGTCAAACGAGAGAACTCTGGCTTGTCACTGCTGTCTATGAAATATCAGCAGTTGTATCCGTTATTTTCGATGCCGTCATGGCTTTCAGTAAGCATCAATTTCTTTCTTTCCTACAGAATGCTACTTTTTTACACATTTACATTTTACCTCCAGAGATTTTTAAAATTTTCACAAGTCCAGGAGTTATTCATTAATGTTTAAATAGTACTTAATAAATATCTATAATCACATATCATATATAACTTTTATACAGTAATCATAAATAAAATTAAAAAATTTTCAACGTAATTTTTTAACTATTTAAAGTTTGAAAAACATTAAAAATCAGATAAAGTCACAGAAAAATTTAAAAATGTACTCAAGACATGTGGGATTTAGTAGGTTATCTCATCATTATGCAACTAACTGTATAATTGTATTTTTTTTTTTTACAGTGGGCCGACATGAAAATGGCTGCAGTGGAATTTACAACCACGTTCAACTCTACTATAGTTCATTTTTGACAGCTGTCATGATCGTCAAATACTTTGTGCCAATTTGGATACTACTCTGTGTCTTTCAACCAAGTCGAGTTCAATCCAGATTATCTGAAGTTGCTCTTGCATCGCATTACAACATGGTAAGATGAAAGAAATCAGAATTTTTTGTAGGGTGTTTGAATTTTTTAATTTATTGTGATTTACATATAAATAAATTGTTTTTTTGCTGAGTGGCGATTTAATCAATTTTTCGTAATGCTTGAAATTATCGAAAATTCATGTATTTTATTATTATTTATATTATTATTCATGTATTTCTACTAGTTGTATTTTTATTTTTTAATTTCGTAGATTTGAATAATTCTATCGAAATTTTTTGTAAGTAAAAAAATCTACAGCATCTAGCGATTTCTAAAAACCATCAACTTGAAATTTCTGACAAATTTTTTAGAAACTCTTTGGAAATTATACTATAAAAAAATCGAAAATCCTAAATAACTAAAAATGTTTCGAATAATTTCTGCATTTTGATTTTCGAAAATGCTGATACTTCTAAAGAATTTCGAACAATTTTTCCATAATGTTTCGAATGTCCTAAAATTTAATTTTGTAAGTATTCTGTTTTTTTTTTTAAGTTTTTTTTTTTTAATTTGATATAAAATTAAAAGAATTCATAACAATCTTAGAAAAGTCGAAAATTTTAAAGAGTATATATAATTTTTTCTAATTTCATCATTTTCAATTATTTTCAATTATCATTAACAGCAAATTTTTCATTACGTTCTGATATTTTCAAAAATTTTCTTTTTCTCGCAATAAAAATGATTTATCATGACAGAGTATTGCGAAAACAAATGATTATCTACAGTTTGTTCAAAGCTCGATATTGAAACTAAATTACAAAAAAAAATGAACTTATGAAATCATTCTTAAATTTATTACCTTATTAGAAATTGAAATCAGAGTTTCAATCTCGCAATGAACTGTAATCAATAATCGTGGTAAAAAAAAAGTTGTTTGCTGATTGAAAAATGTCAAGGTTTTTAAAATAATGTCAAATATAGTCGAAATTTTCGAGGAACACTCGTGTTAAGAACAAAGGCCGATTTCTGTCGTAACCAAAATTTCAATGAAAAATATAAAATATTTTTACAACCTTGAAATATTTTTGAAAAATAGTGGTGAATTTTATTAAAATATTTTGAACATTTTATACCAAGAGAAAAAAATATAAAATTAAAAAATAAACTCAAGTCCCCCATAAAATTTCCTTTTTTTACAATACAATTATTATTTCATTCAAAAATAATTAGAAGAATTTAAAAGTGTGCACATCAGGGTTCGCAGGTTTTCATCTTCGCTCTCTCTCTAGCATCAAACAAAACATAAGTCTATCTTTGTTTTTTCGTAGGAATCCTACTACGCCTGCGAACCCTGGTGCACATCCAAAAAGTACGTTTTTTTGGGTATCAAAGTATTCGAATTACCATAAAAAAGTTTTTCTTCAGCAAAATTACTGTTTACCCTTGTAATACATATGAATTTGTTTTATTTATTACGAAAAAATTAAAAATTATGCTTAAATTTTTGTATAGGATGGTCACCGAATGTTCCTTCCACGCGATCTTGGCCTGTCCAGTTGTTTACCGAGTAGTCCGGAGTCTTTGGGTAGCGTCGGCGATTTTTCCATCACCGACAGTTCTCCGGAATCCTCGCCAGGAATAATGCGTTACTGGACGGATACAAAGGACCACCAATTCAGCGATTGCTGTGATAAACAACGCACGAACCAACAAAACAAAGCCAACGATGAACTGCGATTCGAAAAAAATCGACAGAGCTTGGAGCGATGTTTGGGACTGGATTCGAAAAACGAAAATCGTGGTAATACGAATCTCTGCTGTGATAGAAATCTGACCACCATAAGAGAAGAAAATCACCACATTGATAATTAAAATATGCGCACTGAAAAAGCTGCAAATTGAAATTACGCTCGATTTGACGTGGTTTTCCGTAATAATGATCAGGGCTATTTAAAATATTCTAAGTACCTCTGATGATAGGAAATTCTAGTTTGTTTCGGGGGTAATTTTACAATTTAAGATTTTCAGCATAAAATGAATTTCATGGGCTCTTGATCCTAGTCGCAAAATTACCGTGTTTTGAATCGTCAAAATTAACGAGTCTTTGTTTAAAAAACTTTTTTGAAATCTTTTCTCATTTGGCCCATGTTGACGAATTCGATTGAAGAAAGTTTTTGATATCAACTGACTTGAACATTTGGATGTTGAAAAACTCTGGGAATTTGGTAAATGTTTTGACGAAATTTGTTTTGAAAAGCTCGTTTGAAGTTGGAAATTTAACAGTGCTGTGTTTTGAGGTTGGAGTAAGTAATAGTTCTAATTTTGCATTTTTTGAAATATTTATATGGAAAACTTTAGCGAACCAAAAAGCCATAAAACATTTTTTTAAGATAGTTGTACGTTTGAATGTTATTGCTCACGAGTCATTCGTCATTGTAAATATTCATGAATCAATTTTAATCATCAATTACTCACTGCGGAAGTATGATGATTTTGGTAGAATTGGTGTAAAGATTCAAAAAATTTTCCAGCTGAGAAAACGAATATTGAAAGAGTTTTAGATAGTTCAGGAAATTTATAGTCTATTTTTTTTCTTATTCCTGTGGTAAAACGTAATTCGAAATTGAAAACGATACATTGAATACTTATATAGAAACTGTTACTCAATATGAACATTTTATTGTTAAAAAAAAAGATCTCATGTCGATTTTTCGTATACACTAGCAATACTTACGAATCTCATGATTTTTTTGTTTAAGAATCTTACATTTTTTTAAGATAGTTGGAAATATTTTTAAAAAAAGGTATATATTTAAAAAAAACTTAGGAGCCCTAAGTTCTTTTCCTCGTTCCAGGTCACACATGCTTATTTGAGAATTTCATTTTCAATTTGACGAATATTTTTTTGCTCATTTTTTGAAATGCAATATTGTAATGTTTTTTATAAAAAAGATTGTGCATTTAGTCTTTTACGAAGTATTCTTAACGTTGTTAGACGTTAGTAAATGACGCTAATCTGCAAATTTTTATGTGAACTGTTCCAGTCTGATTATTAAATCAAAATAAAATCAAATAAAGTAAAATTTCAGTAAGCAATATTTTGTTGGAACTCGGCACTTGTTATTACACAATTGAAAGTTAGACGATTTGTTTAATTTTTTAAAAGACCATGCATACTTTGGAAAAATCAAACTATCCGAAGCAAATGTGGAAATTGAAATTTAATTATGAGTATTATGCATTTGGTTTAAGAGGAAATCTGATTAATTTTTGATACATTAAATATAAAAAATATGTAACTTGTCGAGTTCGTTTCAAAAAATTGTTTTGTTTGAATTTATTTTTCTAAATCGTAGATATTTTGTTTAATCTTTACGTTATTTATACGCATGTACTTTAATCAAATTATTGCATTTTCGCAAAATTCGAAGTTACATATATTATATCTAATAGTAAGTAAACTCTAATTTAAAGAATTTACTTTTGTAATTGGAAAATTAATTTTTCAACAGGAAAAAAATATTTTACTATTTAGTATAACAGTTACTCGGTGGTTCCATAAATCAACAAGAAAAGTTCTCTCCGAGTGAAGGTCAATAATTCCTTTATTTAACTTTTTTCTTCGAGC
>JAPYZL010016505.1:0-30012 GCA_030522825.1 Platygaster orseoliae
GCCACTCGAACACATACATGGAAAAAAATTTTGTATGTTACATGGGAGGAATGTGATTCAACTCGCGCGCTTGAGCACTCGCTGCCGTTCGTGCCCAAATGCTCGCTCGTAGAATCATCCCATTCCTCCCTTGTAGCATAAATATCTATTTTGCTGAATTTCGAAGATTTTTTGGCAAAATCTGTCAACTCTTTCAGTATGTTTTATAACCATTTTTTGGATTTTTCATCATTTTTCTATTGAGCGAACCTTAAAAAATTTTCGAACGTACTTTTTCAAGAGAATGACATAATTTTAAATTCAATTTCCGACGTTAACCATAATTATTGGGGGGGGGGGGCAGTTGACCCCCCTGCCCCTCCTGTTCCGGCGCCACTGGTGACTCAAATTTAACTATTTGATAGTAATTTTTTACTATTTGAATTAGTAAGAATCCAGTTACAAATAAAAAATTTGAAATTGCTAACATAATTAGTGAAACCAGTTCACTATTTGAAAAAGTAAGAAATGACGAATCAATTAGTAGCCTTTAGTTGAATTATTAGACTAATATCATTTATTCTTTGATTAATGCTGTACGCGTGAAAAAAACAAATATTACTAATTCAGAAGTCAATTTTTACCAATGACTTGGTCATTTTATGATTATTCTAATATTAATAATGACTATAAAAGTTGTAATCGGATTTGAGTAGGTTATCACGAAATCAATCACAAACAAATATTTTTTTGTATTTTTTTTTTTATAAACAGAACATACGAACTCATCAAATAAAAAACGACTATTAGATTAGTAAAAACGCACGACTATTTGGAATTAGTGAAAAATTCAACTATTTTGATGTCAAATTCCTACTAATTGCATAGTCGAATCTCCAAATATGACTATTTTGTTAGTAACACAACGTGTTATTATTTCATACAGTAAAAATTTAACTAATTTGAGCTGAAACAGTAAATAATGCCTTTTTCTCGCTATAATTACGGCTCGACCGACTGGTGACTCAGTGATACCATTATAGAGTGAAAGTTCTCGAGCCCTACGCAGCACGATCAAGTAGTAGCTCCTAAATATAGTCAGACTCGAATAATGCCTAGAATATCCGCGGATTACTCTAACATGGCGCCGGCTCGTGCAAATTCATAAAACTCCGATAACATCTGGCCCCGTTTCGAAGACGCATGAACGTGCTCTCCACTTGAAAAACTATTCTCCCTTGTACAAACAAGCGATCGTCGTGGTTTCACGTTTTCGAATGGACTTTTGTTCAATGCGCCAACACTCGTGAAATCATGGCATCCAATAAAAGCGTTTCATTACGATTCCGAACGCTCTAATTCCGAAGCAACTCGATCGAGATGGCGAATGTTTTCTGAAAACCCCGCTCTTACGAAACGGAGTAGGAAGGAAAAGAGAAAAAAGCCACCGACTTGAAAGCTCGAGAGCCTAAACGAAAGCTCCGTAGGCTTAGTTTCGCCTCGCGTGTGAGAGCTTTCGGTCGCGTCTTTTTTTTGCCAGCGCACCGAAATAAAACATCCGAATGGAAGCGGTTCCGTTTCGCAATTAAATCAGCCGTCAGGTTTCTATGGATGGATTTCGAGACGAAACACAAATTGCGGCTAATTGAAACACTGCGGCGTTTCATGCATTTACGTGGACGAAATTTCGGATCGGAATACTGTGGGGCGGAAGAGATTGCCTTCGAATTCGTCATGTTTGATGAAAGGTGGATTTGCATTGAAATACAAAAACCGAACGATAAGCATCTTTTTTCACCAGAGTGGTTATTTTCGATTGCACTTAATTTTTTTTCTGAGAAATCAGGATTCCGAATGTTGTACTCGTGAGTAAGAAGGTTATATTTAGTAAATGGAAAAAAACGACGAAAATAACCATGAAATGTGGAAAAGTACGTGGAAATATACGAGATTTATTTCAACGCTTTTTCATCACGTGTCGAGAATAAAACTGTCAACGAAATAATGACTGTTGGCTTTTCTGTAATGTTAACAAGAGTGATCCTGCCGTATCTGGGAAAGGGAAACAGGGCTTTCGGCTCGACCTTATCAACGGTAAATTTTAGGTGTGGAGTTTTCCAAGGTTTCGTTTGAACTTTAACAGCTGTTTCGCTGCTTTCAACGTACTAACTCTCAAAGATGTAGTCAGAAATTTCGTTTGGGAGAGGCTAAGGTCTGATTTTTTACTCGCATATATTTCAACAAGTTTGAAAATTGAGGTTTTTTTTAGAGAATTATTAATGAAAACTTTCTGAATTCTCAGGATCTTTGAAACTGAACTGTTTTAAATCTCTGAAGTTTTCAAAATCAGTAAGATTGTAAAAATTGTCAAAATTTTCTGGACTTTCAAAATTATCGAAATTGTTGAAAATCTTACAATGTTTGAAATTATTAACCTTTTCAAAATTGTAGAATCCGTAAAATTTTCGAAATGTCAGTAATCGTAAATATCATAAATTTTCAGAGTTTTAGAAACTTTTAAAAATCTGAAATTCATGAAAATTTACAAATTTTTGACACTCTATAAATCGTCAAAATTCTCTAGATTTTTAAAATGTTGAGAATACCCCAAACTCTTCAAATTCTTAAAATTGTTAAAAATCTGAAAATATTCAAAATTATCAATGTCCTCAAAATTTATGAAATAAGTACAACTTCTTAATTTCTATAATCATAAATTTTATAAATTTGTAGAGTTTTTGGAACTTTTAGAGATCTTTAAAATTTATGAATTAAATTTCCGCGTTAAAATTCGTGAATTTTCTACATTCTGGAAATTGTTAAAATTTCATAGACTTTCAAAATTTTTAAGATACTCGAAACTTTTAAAATTTGCAAAATTATTAAAAATCTTATTATGTTCGAAATCATTAACTTTCTAAAAGTTTGAGAAATTCGTAAAATTTCTGAAATTTCAATAATCATGGATATTATAAATTTTTATAATTTTTAAGACTCTTTAAATTTCTGGAATGTACAAAAATTGGTAAATTTTTCAAATTCAAAAAGTGTGTTCAATTCTCTAGACTTCAAAAATGTTTAAAATAGTACAAACTTTTATATTTCGAAAAATTGTTGAAAATCTTACAATGTTCGAAATGATCAACATTTTCAAAATTATAGAATCCGTAAAACTTTCTAAATGTCAGTAATCGTAAATATCATAAATTTTTAGAGTTTTAGAAACTTTGAAACATTGGAAATTCATGAAAATTAAGAAATTTTCGACACTAAAAATCGTCAAAATTCTTGAGGCTTTCAAAATGTTGAGAATACCCCAAAACTTTCAAAATTCTTAAAATTGTTAAAAATCTGAAAATATTCAAAATTATCAATTTCCTCAAAATTTATGAAATAAGTACAACCTCTTAATTTTTATAATCATAATTTTATAAATTTGTAGAGTTTGTGAAATTTTTAGAGGTCTTTGAAATTAATGAATTAAATTTCCGCGTTAAAATTCGTGAATTTTTGACATTCTGGAAATTGTTTAAATTTCGTAGACTTCCATAATTTATAAGATACTCGAAACTTTTAAAATTTGCAAAATTATTAAAAATCTTATTATGTTCGAAAACATTAACTTCCTAAAAGTTAGAGAAATTCGTAAAATTTCTGAAATTTCAATAATCATGGATATTATAAATTTTCAGAATTATTAAGACTCTTGAAATCTATGGAGTGTACGAAAATTGGAAAATTTTTCAAATTCAAAAAGTGTGTTCAATTCTCTAGACTTCAAAAATGTTTAAAATAGTACAAACTTTTATAATTTGAAAAATTGTTCAAAATTTTACAATTTTTGAAATCATTAACTTTTAAACAGTTGTCATTCGCAAAACTTTCAAAATTCCAATAACCATAAATATAACTTCTCAGAAATTTTAAAAATTACAGAAATCTCTAAAATTTACGAAAATCTTGAAATGTTTGAAATTCTCGAAATTCCAAGAAATCCAAAAAAGTTAGTAATACTTTCTTTGAACTTTGCAAATGCTTGTTGTTTTTTTAATTAAGAATTTGTAAACTTTTCATAATTTTCAGAAATATAAGAATACTGTTTATTTCAAGAATTTTTTCGAAACTCCGCGATTTCAAATGTTCTTGGAATTCTGATTATTTCCGAGTATCTAAAAACTTGGTAAATTTTCCAAATCCTTCTAGACTTATGTATAATCTTAAAATTTTAAAAATGTCTAAAATTGTTGATTTCCTCGAAAACTTTGACTCTTGAAATAATCTGTATCATTTTGCTGCGATTTTCAAAACACTTTTTTGCGATGTGCTACATTTTTTAAAATTTAAAACATTTTGGGCTACGTGCTTGCTAACTCCTTTAACAAACAAATTGCAATTATGAAGAATGTGTTAAATAAAAGAACCGAATTCCACAATTCTTATGTCTCATCTCCGTTGTCTTCCCTTCAAAAAATTTTCCTCTTCCATTAACGTCAAGAAATGAGGTCATATTATTTTTCTTAATTTCTAACTCATGCGTAAAAAGCAACCTTCGACTCATTACGATATTACGTGTACTGATGTTACACTGAAATAGAATGCCAAGATCACTACCCGCAAAATAAAAGTACAATATCTCATTGATCGCGTTTTATACTCCCCTATTTTACATTAGCTTTATAACTTTCCCTTTGCTCCTGTGTTTTCCGCTTTAAAGTACGCAATTCGAATCACTTGTATTCGATTTACCCGCACCGTTGTGTATCTCGTTCCTGCACACTTCATTGCTTCGAATTTTCTTTCCGCTCCTTTCCCGTTCTACATTCGATTCCTAATAGTCCATTTCCTCCGATACGTTACTTACTTTTACACTATTCTGAAGTAATAGAGATGGTCCTCGCTTCGCACTTTTTTCAATGATACTTTTTTAATTGAAACTTAAAGGGTTTCGTTAAAAAAATTATGTATTAGGGAATATCTGTGTTAAATTTTTACTGGTTAGTTAGAAACAAATCATTAATAATTTTTTTACCAGTAATATTTTCAAAATCGACTGAACTATGAATTTCTGAAATACACGTTCATTTTGCAGTAGAAAACCTCATAAGTAAAAAAAAAGCTTCCAAAAAAATTGAAAAGTTTTCCTGTAGTACAATTTCCAAAAATTACTTGGAAAAATTCACGTAAGAGTACCTTCTTAATGGAAACAGTTCATTGAATATCCAAACTAATAAAATTTCTAAGTTCATTTTCATGTCTCGATTTGAAGTATTTTACGGTGTGGTTGGATATATCGCTGTATCATGATTGAATTTTCGCATTAACCGGTAGAGAGATGACACGTATAAAGGGTGGGTGGTTGTAAGAACTTGTGGCAGTCGACCTATTTGTAACTTGAACCGTGTAACCTAACAGATTTGCATAATCCCATAAAATTGTCATTTTTCATGTCATTTATGTACTATTTTAATAATTCGTGGTGCTCGTTGCACCAGTTTTCCATTTTAACTTTAATCATCAATCTTTTCTAGTACATAGAATACATTTTTTTAAATTTATGATTTCATTACACACTCTTGAAGTTAGATAATAAAAGAGACAAAAATCATTTTTATCAGGATTTGCATATCTTCCACAAGTATCTTCAGATGTTAAATTTTGTTCGTTATAACTTAGTATCATATAAAGTGGAATCCTTTACTTTATATGTATACAAATAATTTTAGTTGATATTGTTAGAACTCAATAGAGTTATCCTCATTCAAAGTTTTTCACGTGTTTATATTGATACTCTCTATTTGATGAAAGCATAGTTTGCAACAATCAGATTTCCTTCCCTCAAAGCTGAACAACAATATCTTATTACAAGACTATATAATTCGTACCCCATAAATTATGCTCATTAAAAGTTTTTCACATATTAATCTGGAAAACAATATCTTATCACTAAACTTTATATAAGTTGTCTGCAGCATATTATGCTCATTTGGAGTCTTGCTCATGTTAATATTAAAATGTATGCTGAGCAGACTTCAACAGGAACAAACGTTAATAATCTGCGGAACTCTGTAAATTATCAGAAAATATCATGATTCTCTTAAATACATGCAAGTGTTAGTCTGCGTCACATGAGAATACAAAACCCAAGGGATGGTTCGCTCATGGAAACCAATGCTACGAATATATCGCCACCCTTATAAGTAGCTCCGCGCAGCAGCGTCATGAATCAGTCGCGACCCAACTATTTACTCAAGCATTTCATCTTGTGACCGTTCACATTCTCATCTTAAACTGCTACATATTTCAATCCATCTTGTTTCATTCCTTCGGACATGAACGTGTTCCTGTAATTGAATTTGACGTCAAACTTGTCAACGAAAATCCCCATGGAACACGTTCACCTCAGAAAGTAATGATTGACTGAATATGGCCTTGAGTAATTGACGTGTCATCAGTGACGACTCATCACTTTGAAAATGACGAGGAACGAAGGTATTTTCATGGAAACCTTTTTCTATGTTTTACAGGTCCTGTCTCTTGGTGCCGATGTTCTTCCAGAGTACAAGTTGCAGTCACCCCGAATCCACAAGTGGACCGTTTTGCACTACTCCCCGTTCAAGGCTGTTTGGGACTGGATAATTCTTCTTCTTGTCATGTACACCGCCATTTTCACGCCATACGTCGCTGCCTTCTTACTATCCGAACCAGATTACAGCTCTCGGAAAAACAAAAAGTACAGCGACGATCCTATCGTCGTCGTTGATCTCATTGGTAAGTTTTTCTTTCGAATCATAGTTCAAATCCTTGAAGTCAAGTGCTTTAGGTCAAATAAGTTCATATAATGTGGTGTTTCAGTGAAAATTTTAGGGTTAGTCTGATCTGAGAATATTTTTACTTCAAGTTGAAGAGTGCTCAGATTCATTTATTTCATTATTTTTGAAATTTAAAACGAAATTGAAATTGTTGTTATAAGTGGGAAATTTTAACTGCTTTTTTGCTCGTTTTCTCTTTAAAATTAAACCATTACGATTATATTATAATATTGTTTTACAACTTACTATTTATAACTTATAAAATAACAGTTTTTTAAGTACCTTAGGAAACATTTTTTATTCAAAACAGAATTTTTTTGGGAAAAGTGACCTCCTACCTTGATATAATTTAATTAATAATTTAACGTAACCTTGAAACATCAATTTCTGCAAATCTTCAGAGAATTTAGAAAAAATTTCAGGTAATTTTTAAATCATACAAATACTGAAAAATATACTAATAAGTGTAAAAGTAATAGAAATCGATAAAAAAAAACTAATTTCTAAACAATCTGAAGGAATATTTCAGAATCACGAAACATTGAATTATAAAGCATCACATTCTGAAAAACATAAATAGAGATGTATGAAAATTTAAAATTCTATTTATTTATAAATACACTTAATCACAAAAAAAATCTATGGAATACTAAAAATATATCGAAACTTGAATTCTTAGAAATTAATCTAGCGATCTAGAAAAATACAAGTAATACATAAAAATACTGCAAAATTCTTCTACGTTTCATAAATACTCAACAAAGAATGCGATAAATATTATAAATCTATTCATATTGAAAAATCTTGTTGATTCCAAACTCTTAAATTTATAAACTTTTAATTCTAAAATTTATACAGAAAACCATATATACATACTAGGTTATTTTTTGAATTGTATATTGACCAAAAAAAAATTAATACTGAAAAATTATAAAAAAAGTACTATTTTATACTGTAGTATACTGTAAAAAATATAAATAAATACTGTATATTCCAAATAATACTGTAAATAAATAACACTGTAGTATCAAATTAAATAATGAATCCATTAAGTGATCTAAAGAAATAATAGAAATCTATAAAAATACTATAAGAAACACAACACAATTCAATAAATAAAATACATTGCGAAAATTCTGAAAATTCATGAAGTATCTCTAATTTATGTAGTTGCCATTTTTTCCAAAGTCTGAACAAATTTTTATAACTATTATTCCTAGAGCATTCAATTATAAAAAAAAAATTAGAAATCTATCTTACAATATCACTTAACAGTATATAAATGTACTTAAGAATTTATAAAATAAATATAAAAATTATGATTAAAAAAAAATCTAACTCTCCGTGATAAAAAAAATCTATTAAAAAAATAATATATTAATTATAATTTTTTATTGTATTTAATTCATTATCACGGAGATTTTTTTTTAATTATAAAAAAAATCTCCGTGATAATGAATAAAATACTATAAAAAATATAATAAATAAACAATTAAATATATAATAAAAACAATCAAAAATAAAATATATGACAAATAAGTTATAGAAATTTTTATCGTAAAAAAAACCAAATCCCTGTGATAATAAATAATATAGATTAAGAAAATTCTGAAAATTCATGAAGTATTTCTAATTTACGTAGTTTTATTTTCTTCAAAGTCTGAAAAAACATTTAGAATTCTTATAACTATTATTCCTCGAGCATTGAATTATAAAACACAATTCTGAAATCCATTTTACAATATTACTTCACGGTGTATAAATATACTGAAAAATGTCCGTGATAAAAAAGTAATGTATTTAAAAAAAAAAATGAGTTAATTTTAAAAAAAATCTCCATTTTAATAAATAAAATACAGTAAAATATATAATAAATAAACTATGAAATATGTAATATAAACAATAAACAATAAAATGTATGAAAAATAAATTTCAAAAATTATTATTGTAAAAAAATCTCAATCTCCGTGATAAAAAAAAAATTTTGTAATATATAATGATAAAAAAAATCTCTGTGATAATAAATAATATAGATTCAGAAAATTCTGAAAATTCATGAAGTATTTCTAATTTATGTAGTTGTCATTTTCTCAAAAGGCGGAAAAAATATTTTAAATTCTTATAACTATTATTCTTAGAGCCTCGAATTGTTGAAAAAAAATTGAGAAATCCATTTTACAATATTACTTTACGGTTTATAAATATACCGAAGAATCTATATGACAAATATAAAAACTATTATTTAAAAAAATCCAGATCTCCGTGACTTGAAAACCACAAGAATCGAATCCCACTACATTAAATATATGTACATTCATGAAAAATGTGCAACTCTGGACAACAATAAAAAATCATAAAATCACGAAGGAAATATATATTTTCTCCGATAAACCCCTACCAAAAATTTTTTTTGCCTACGCCTCTGACCTAAGTGAGATTGTGTAATACTTTTCCAGTGTAATACCTACTACAGTGATTAAAAAATATCTATATCGTGTTGCAAAAAGTATAGAAAAAATTCTCTAAGTTCATTAATTGCCAAATCTCATACTAAACAAAATTTTTAATTCTATTTATATTTCATAAAAATTTAAATTTATTAAGTGTAATAGGGTATTACACCTATCTCACCTATTACAAAATATCCCAGAGGGGGTTGTCACTGACTAATGCAAGTTGATTTATTGCAGTCGATGTTACTTTCATAGTCGACATCTTGATAAATTTTCGGACGACCTTCGTCAACGGGAACGACGAGGTTGTCTCGCATCCTGGAAAAATAGCCGTCCATTACTTAAGAGGTTGGTTCATCATTGACTTGGTGGCCGCTATTCCCTTCGACCTCCTCATCTTCGGCTCCGACACGGACGAGGTAAGATGAACCCTCGTTACCTTGTTCAGAAGCACTTTCTCCGCGAAAAAATGAACGTACGTTCTAGATTTAGAGTTTAGAATTTTCGATGTTAGCTCGTGTGTTGGAAAAATGTGACATGCAAAGTGCAGATTTTACTCTGTTACATTCCACAACTATTTATGTGTGCGTTGAATGTCTTTCACCGGATTACTGTTACCGCTTTGTTCCTTTTTTTTTCTTCTTTTTCTTTCCTGACATTTCTCTCTGTCAAATAACTTATTCATATTGATTGTCCCTCTGAAAAGCAGAACGTTCTATTGTAATACGAGTACATTATATGCGGCACGTAAATGTTGATTTTTCAGTGTATGTATTATACGGCAAATCAGAAGGTACATTTGATTTTCGCGAGAGAGAGAGAGGTGTAAACATTTTTACAAGACTGTGTAAGCGACAAAAAAAGAGTTTTAACCTCACGTTTAACGTTTCCGTAGCTCGGCTTGGACAAGGACGAGGTTAGTCAAATGCAGCTTGGCGTTTCTTTCGATGCAGATTCGGCATTTGATTAAGCGTATACAACACACCTAAGACACGTTTTTACTCTTATTACTCTTGTTTTCTCTTGACTCTCCTTCAAATCTTTTTTTTTCTTCTTTCACTTCTTCTTTTCTACATGATCTTTTTTATCCCACGTTACAGACACAACAACACTATTATATTTCGCTAGTCGCGACTCGAGCTTTATCATGAATCACCGAATTCTTCGCGACTTGTTGCACAATTTCCAGTTGTCGTCCGAAGCCTTCTTTCTTTTTCTGATGTCAATCGTTCGGGAAACTCCAACATATCGTTCACGACGAAATATCAATGAAGCGATGAATTTTCTTGTTACGTGAAAGAAGTGGGAAGGTTGCATCAGCTTTTTGTACAAGTTGATGTTTTTTTTGTTTTTGTTTACTTTAAAAATCATTGACCATTCATTATAAAATTCAGTTCAGGCTTCGTCTCTGAATTCCACTGGGAGAAAAGCCTTTCAAATCCATCTCCCATTGTTCGAATATGTTCCTTCCTGTATATTATAAGTTATATGTGCGGTGTCGTATATGGACTTATCGATGCAGCCCTGCAGCTACTAGAATCACATTTTTCTCACGTATTTTGCAAAAAGATATCATTTGTTCACTGGAACTGACAAGAGAAATCCTGAGTTGTGAAATGTGGATTCTGACTAAACTGATGATTTTTCTTTGGCCATTCAAGCGAAATATTTCACGTTCATGGTTTTTTTCGAAACGAGTCGAAGACGAGTTGTAGAATGCATAATATTCGAAACGATGTCCTTTGTTCAGGGCTCGAGAATAATGTAACATGAGGCTTCAATCCTCGTCCTTATTGATTATTTTGGCCCACATACTATGCAGCTGCCAGTTGAAAACTGTGTCACGACTTGGCTCGCCAACACTTGTTTTATTTGGTCACTAAGATTTACGGCGAGCACTGTGTTCCATTCTCACAGAAAAAAGTCTACTCTACTTTTCCTCATAAATTGTGGTTTATAATACTCGCCATTCGCTACATCGTTCGAATCATTTGCGTTTTTTTTTCAACATTCCGAGCTGTACAACATAACGCGCAATTTTTTGTTCGCATCACAAGAATGAAATACACAGAAACACGCGTTCTTTTTTTATTTCACACATACACACGCAGATGAATTTTTGCCGAAAAAAACGCAAGCTTGGAGTAACAGTGAATACTCAGTTTTACCGACTTAGTTGCCTTTATTTTTAGTTACACCATTATGATAATTACATCAGGTTTAATGCTTTCTTGGCAAGTTGTGCATCATTTTTGTCATGCAGCAGATCGATACCTTAAAGGCTTGGGTGATTTTCAGTTTTTTAATCGCTTGAAAGCATCTTTCGCTGATTATTTTTCATTCAACAAGGTTTCAAGGTAAATAAAGTTTTTGTTGACTCATTTATTCTTTTGAAGAATAGGAATCGGAATGAAAACATATTGCATGTAGCACAAAGTTTCAGATTACACCTCCTGAAAAAGGATTCAATTATTCAAGAAATTATCTCAGAAATTAAATGGAAAAAATCAATTTTCTAGTTTATTGTTTTATTGTCCCTCAAAGTTTCAACTTGATGTTAGTCCTTATCACGACCTAAATACTCAATATAAAATCTTTTTATAAAATGGATAAGTCGATGTTAGCAGTGTGTATAGAATATAGAATATTTCAAGTTTGACGCATTAAAACGGTTTACTGGGAAAACGAAAGTTATATAACGCGTAATATTTGTGGACACAGCTTGAATACTCGCTTGTAGAACCCATCGAACAATAAATCTCCATCATTCATTCGTTCTTTTACGATTTCAATTCGATCATAGCGAGGAAAAAGCTTTCTGAAACATTTTTTAGTGACGAAACCCATTATTACGAAACAATATCTTTCACGTAACTTTCTACGAAGACTACAGCAATTTCAAAAGTTTTTTCTTAGACAATTTCCTCTAAACTTGCTTCTATTTTTGGCTCTTTTGCATGAATCAGCTTCAAAAATCCATCAGTCACTGAAAACGAGACGGATACGAAAAAAAAAACGATGTAACCTAACCTTACTTAACCGCCTTTGAAACCTGTAAATAGCGTGAAATTATTTAGCGGCTTTATCAACTGTCCGAAACGGTCCGCGGTATTTTTGCCAATTTTTTCCTCTCCGTTTTTTTGAATTTTGATATCATTACCCACGGTATTTTTGATCCTCATTATGGATTGCAAGACCCATTCGGAAGTTGCTGGTTTGCAAGAATTAACTGTTAGGGCAAAGTACCGGATGATGGACGCTCTGGGTGGATCAAGTTTTGCCTTCTTTGCAGACAACAACTTTAATTGGACTGCTTAAAACTGCGCGATTGCTGCGCTTGGTCCGGGTGGCACGAAAAATTGATAGGTACAGCGAATACGGAGCTGCCGTTCTTTTACTGCTCATGGCGTCGTTTGCACTCATCGCGCATTGGATGGCTTGCATTTGGTAATAATTAGGACTTATTTTACTTCCCTTTTCATCTTTTTGCTCTTTTTTTCAAAACTTACAATTTTTATCGTACAGGTACGCAATCGGTAACGCCGAAAGATCTATTTTACCGGATAAGGTTGGTTGGTTAGACATTTTGGCAAACGACACACACGAGTTCTACCACCAAAATGGTACCGGTGGTCCAAACATAAAAGTAAGCAAGTAACAATTATTTTTTGATATTTTTCCGACCCAAAACTCGATAAAACAGATACACTGTAAAAAAAAATTTTACAGAGTCGCTACATCACAGCGTTATATTACACCTTCAGCAGTTTGACGGTAATTATCAAAATCTATTTATATTACCATACATTGTTCCAATCGATTTTTGAACTGACTGATTACAGAGTGTAGGATTCGGAAACGTGAGTGCAAACACCAACGCTGAAAAGATATTCACCATCGTCATAATGCTGATTGGATGTAAGTAGACAAAAACGATAAAGTCAAGTTTTGATATCACGGTGTGACTACAAAAAATGCAGAAAAACGCCATTTTCTAGCTCTGATGTACGCCTCGATTTTCGGTAACGTGAGCGCCATAATTCAGCGACTATACAGCGGCACTGCCAGATACCACACACAAATGCTCAGGGTACGGGAATTCATTAGGTTCCATCAAATACCGAATCCCTTGCGACAACGCCTGGAAGAGTATTTTCAGCATGCCTGGACGTACACAAACGGGATCGACATGAACAGCGTTTTAAAGGGATTTCCTGAATGCCTTCAGGCTGACATATGCCTTCATCTTAACAGGAATCTGCTTAATAACTGCAAGGCCTTCGAGGGAGCGAGTCCTGGGTGTTTGAGGTAACATATTCAAAATGGAATTCGTTATTAATTGGAATTGAATTATTATAGTTTTTTCCTGAAGAGGGCATAAATGATGCCGAAAGCTAGAAAATAAAGAAGAAAAATAAGGAAGTTCATTGTTTGGTTAATTTTTTGGCTCCAGAATGATCGCAGAAGAATTGTTGAAATATTCAAATTGGTTTTTTTTATATGATTTTGTTTGCAGTCTAGGAAATGTGTTGAGCCGTATTTGGTGGTTAAATAAGGCATATTTGGTGGAGTCAAAAAGACTTGTTTATTTCGATACAGTCTCTGTATGAGTGAAAACTTGTTGTTTCCTGGCGCTTTTGAGAACCTGTAAAGGAGCAGTAACTCACGGGACATTTTACGGGTGTTTTGTGCAAAAAAAACCGTAGGAGAATTCGCTTGAAATGAGACATAATAAGGAAAAAATTTCACAAATATGCATTTTATAAATTACTTCTAGCCAAATTATGATCACGGATATCATGTTTAATCTTCATTGATTTCGAAGATTTTACGAAATTCGGAAATGTAAAAAATATGGGTAATTTTGGACAATTAAGTATGATTAAAAATTTTGGAATTTTGAATACATCAGATATATTACACATTTTTGACAACTTGCAAACTTTTAGAAATGTTGGAAATAATGGAATTTGAAGAAATCTGAAAAATTACAGATTTTTGACAAATTATAGGATTTTGAAAATTTTGGAAGTTATAAAACTTTTCTGAAATCTTTATAAAGTTTTCAATTTATTGAAAGTTGAGTTATAAACAAGAAGAAAATGTTTTAACTTTTAACTTCCCCAAAATATTTGAAAAATCTTCACAAATTTAAGAATTTTCAAAGTTTTCATATATTTTCAATTTATAATCATACAGAAGGTCATACATTGAAAACTTCAGTAATTTTCAACGATTTTAAAATTATGTGAATTCTAAAATAATAGAATTTATGAGAATCTAAAAAGTTTGAAACTTTTTGGATTTCTGAAACATTCAAATTCATATCTGTCTCAATTTTATATCTTTGGTATATTTATAATTTTATCCAATTTTTATTTCTTAAATTTTGAATTGCGATGTAAATTTAAAATATACAATAAAAACTTCGAAAATTTTTGGCATGATAAAATTTCGGAAAAACAAAACTTTTGAAAATGTTAGATTTTTAAATTGTTTTTGAATTTTCTATTTTTTTTATTTACAATTAATAATCAACAGTTAATTAGGATTTTGAACATTTTTCTCCAAATTTTAATTTAAAATATCACAATAAAAACTTGGAAAATATAAGAAATGTTAGTTCTAATGATATTTCAAAAAATTTTAAAACTCTTGAAACGAAAATGTTGAGAATTTTCGACATTTTGAAGAATTTTGAAAATAATGATATGTTGTAAATCTTCATACTGTTTTTTTCAAAACTTGAATTTTTAAAAACAAAACACTTTCAAAATTTTTAGATTTTAATAAATCCAAATATGATCTTCATATTTATTTTTCAATGAATTTTCAATTTTTTTCATTGACCCATTGATAATCAAACTGTTAATATGATTTTTTTAATTTTCAATTTTAATATCAATTGAAAATATGTATCAAAAGAAAAACTGGGAAAAATTCAAAAACTTTAAAAATCCAGGAACGAAAATGTTGACAATTTTTGACATCTTGAAAAATTTTGAAAATAATGTTACTTCGGAAACCCTCATATGGTTTTCAATTTTTCGAAACTTTAATTTAAAAAAAAGTCGATAATTTCGTGAAAATTTCAACATTACCGAAAATTTTAAAAAATTTCAATAATTTTTTATCTTTACAGATATCTTCAATTTCGAAAATAGAATGCATTGAAAATGTCAGTAATTATTAACTTTTTCAAAAATTTTAAACATTTTTAAAAGAATGAAATTTTTGGAAATCGAAAATCTTGGAAATTTTCGGGTTTTCGGAAACTTTAAAATTTAATCTTTTTTATTTCCAATCTTTTATTCTATTCTGCTGCTTACCCAGAAAACTTATTAGAATTAACAATCGAAAAAAAAACCTCGAATACTTGACGTTATACATTCATTTAAAAATAGTTTTTTATAGTGTTAGGCAAGTTTGGATGATAAAAAATCGGAAAAATACCCTTAATTGTATTTTTCCTCAAAAAATATCGTTTATTCCATTATTGGTTTCGCTAAAAAACTCGAATGTGCTTACGGGTTTTTTTGCACAGAACATCCGTAAAAGGTCCCGTAAGTTATGGGTTCTGAAGAACGCCAGTATCTCTCTAGTAATTTCCTTCTATTTCGCCATATGGTTCTGAACGTGTTCCACCAGCTTTTCCACTAAATTTACTACCATTACTTAAGTGTTTCTTGAGAGAATGAAAATTAAGTCATAATCTGAACACGTTCAATAGAATATTCCAATTATGTTCCAGAGCGCTGTCTTTAAAATTCAAGACGACGCACGCTCCACCAGGTGATACATTGGTTCATCGCGGGGACGTGCTCACGTCGCTGTACTTTATATCGCGCGGGAGCATAGAAATTTTGAAAGATGACATCGTGATGGCGATTCTCAGCAAGGAGGATATCTTTGGCGAGAATCCTTGCATTTACCCAACCGTGGGCAAGTCCTCGTGCAACGTGAGAGCGTTGACGTACTGCGATCTCCACAAGATACACAGAGATGATCTTCTAGACGTTCTGGCTATGTATCCTGAATTTTCGTCTCATTTTAGCCAAAACCTGGAAATCACTTTCAACATGAGAGACGTAAGTTGTCTTTTCTCCTCCTGAAATGAAAGGAGAACCATTTCAACTCCTCCTTTCAACTCCTCATTTAAACTCCTTTCAACTCCTCATTTCAAATCCTTTCAACATCCTTTCAAATCCTCATTTCAACTCCTTTCAACCTCATTCCAACTCCTTATTTCAACTCCTTTCAACTCCTTTCAACTCATGTTAACTTCTCATTTGAACTCCTCATTTGAATTCCTTCTAACTCATTTCAACATTTCAACATTTCCTCATTTCAACACCTTTCAACATCCTATCAACTCCTCTTTTTTACTCCTCATTTCAACTCCTTTCAACTCATTTTAACTCCTCATTTCAACTCCTCGTTTCGATTCCTTTCAACTCATTTCAACATTTCAACTCCTCATTTCAACATTTCCTCATTTCAACTCCTTTCAACATCCTTTCAACTCCTCATTTGAACTCTTTTCAATTTCATTTCAACTCCTGATTTCAACTCCTTTCAACTCCTCATTTCAACTCCTTATTTCAACTCCTCCTTTCAACTCCTTTTAACTCATTTCAACATTTCAACTCCTCATTTCAACTCCTCCTTTCAACTCATTTCAACATTTCAACTCCTCATTTCAACTCCTTATTTCAACTCCTCCTTTCAACTCCTTTCAACTCATTTCAACATTTCAACTCATTTCAACATTTCAACTCCTCATTTCAACTCCTTTCAACATTCTTTCAACTTATCTCACTTCAACTCCTTTCAACCTCATTTCAACTCCTCATTTCAACTCCTTTGAACTCCTTATTTCAACTCCTCCTTTCAACCCTCATTTCAACTCCTTTCAACTTATTTCAACTCCTCTTTTAAACTTCTCATTTTAATTCCTTTCAACTCATTTCAACTTTTCAACATTTCCTCATTTCGACACTTTTTAACCTCATTTCAACTCCTCACTTCAACTCCTTTCAACACCTCATTTCAACTCCTCCTTTCAACACCTGAAATAAAGGGAGAACCATTATCATATCATTTGAATCAATTTTTTTATCAAGCAAAATAAATTTAATCAAAATAAAAAAGCAAAATCAAAGTATATTCGCTTCAACAACAAAACGCAATCTAATAATCCACGTGAAAACAGAAAATTTTCGTTCACTCGTATGCTTTTATTAATATCAAATACCAACTTGAAAACAATGCATTTCATTTCTTTACTACTGTGATTAAAACTCTTCAACTTTCATTTATAGCAAAGCTCGTACAAATATGACAAGTGGAATATTGTACGACAGATAGTCACATATCGAAATTTTTTGCTAACATTTCATTTTCATGCATCAAACTACTTATGGTAGTAATGATATAAATTTTTCAAAGCTACATGCAGATGAAAGAATGGATTTCACGTTAATGAAAATGGATAGTT
Source organism: Platygaster orseoliae (assembly GCA_030522825.1). Lineage (NCBI taxonomy): Eukaryota > Metazoa > Arthropoda > Insecta > Hymenoptera > Platygastridae > Platygaster > Platygaster orseoliae. The sequence continues at coordinate 17,739 of JAPYZL010016505.1, forward strand.
TTGGACAATCCTTGAAAAAATGTCATACCTATCGTAAATGTAAAGTTACAACATATAATCCGCAATCTAAAGCATTTTCAAATGGATGTGACATCCTTTTTTTCAGGATTTTCTTAAACTATGCATTTTCATGGAAGATAACATCCATTTTTCTTAGCAACCACTCTGAGAAAAATCTACAGATGTCAGATACACAACTATGGATCCAGCATCCATTGAAAATTGATAATCCTCTCTTATCAATAGTTATGGACATATTATCTATTTCAGATTGACACACGACTTTTGTCAAGATTCTTGAATCCGTAGAGTATGCATATAGAATTTATGTAACATCCATATTATACATTCATTTATCTTCGATGTAACAATTACTAAATAGAATTTCGAGAAATCGTCATTAAAAGTCATTAAATGATTATATAATAACCCAGGTAAAAATGAGTAGATCTTTTGATATCTACATGAGATCAACAGAGATCCCAGATTTGGGTCCATCTCAATAGATCTACATAGATCTATAAAGATCTCCATAGATGATGCGAGTGATGAAAAATAGAAATCTACTTGTAGATATACGTAAATCTAAAAAGATTTACCAGCAGATATATGAAAATGACCAAGATCAACAAATAGATCTATGAAGATCTTCATAGATCTACCAACAGATCTATGGAAATCAACCGAGATCTACAAGTAAATCTACGAAGATATACGGAGATCTAGTAGTACATCTATAAGAATCTTTGGTGATCTACGATTAGATATACAGAGATCTGCCTGTAGATCTATGTAAGTCTACGGTTATCTATTACAAGATCAAATGAGATCTATAGACATCTGTAGTAGATATCTAAAGATCTCCTACAGATATCCAGAGATCTATTGTAGATATCCAAATACCTACTTATTTTTACCTGGGTACTATCAAATATGGCTGTCTCAATAGTTAAACTGATGAATCATCTAAATAGTTTCTCTTGTCTTCTGCATGAAATAAACTTTTCGTTGCAGGAAGAACAGGAAGGCGTAGATCCAATGTCGACGAGGTTCGCAATTAGCACACCAACTGACGTTGACATAGACGCTAGAAAATTTGCTTTCCGTCCACCAAGATATCGCCGAGGTCCTATGACGAATCTCATTCCAACTGGAAGACAAGACTCCTTCCCTGACGACGCAGAGGAATAGTAGGCTCCATTTTTTCTCACCTTCTAATTTTTTTCATACAGTTTTTAATTCAGTTAGATGAGAAAACATAGTACCATTTTTTCAATAGTGAACGAATTAATAAACGAGTTTTCCATTTGAAGCGACAAAAGCAGCGGACACGGGATTCTTGAATTTAACACCGATAAAGCAGGTCAAGACGTGACCCCTCTCAACCTTGAATTCGAGGAGCCGAAGCAAAGGAGTACAACTTTAAATTCAATCACTGGTGAGATTTATCAACTAGAAGGTTTCTGAGGCAAAGCCTATATCGATGAAACGTTCGAATTCAATCCCCCTTCTATCGCTCTACAAACTTAACGTATACATCTTGAATGCAAACCTACAGACAAAAATGTAGGATATGAAAACCATCATATATATTTGGAAACATCCCAAGTATGGTTGGTTCATCTTCTCTAACAAATTGCCTAACATTTTACCATTGAATGATGCAGTGGTAATCACGTTTCGAATGTCTTTTGTGCTTGCTACTTGTTCCTACTTGAACGTTTTATTCACCTACACTCATTTCGTTCAGTCACTTCAAATAACTTCAGTTATATTTCAAATTCAAGTATACCTTCAGCAAGACAGATTTTTCTTCCCCCAATTTCTCAGTATAATAATAATTATATTCACAAAGTTCTTAAAACATGAATCACCAACATATTCATCGTTCAGTGAATGTGTTTCAGTGCACGATAGTATTCGCCCTGTAATCAAACAAATGCTCATCTTGCATCTCAAGCCAAATTTCACACATTGGCGTCGATTAAGAACTACACTAATTATGAGATTCTCTATACTATAAGACTTGCTCCCATCACACAACAGAAACCCTGTTCGAAGAAACGTAAAAATAGAGAACGATTTGTTAACACATTCGTTATGGTCATAAGTAAGTGTAGCTTGATTATTATTCTCGGTGCTCACGTATTTAATACCCAAACATTATTCATTATTTCAGTCGCTAATTTCTATTTGGGTCAAGTGAAGTAAATAAACGTATTATTCGATTATTTTACTTAAAAGTAAGTGCCAGTAAGAGACTTTTGTAAGTTTACTTTGAGTAAAATGAATGATATACATGAGACTAATTGTAACATAATAAAAAGCACTTATTCAATCTTTTGCAACAACTGAAGGGAATTGTTTTTAACCCTCAAAAACTCCTTCAACTTCAGTTTTAACGCATAAAAAAAGATTCATTCAATCCTTTTGTAAGAAATTTATGTGAATATTTGGTAACTTAACTAGACGAAAAGCCAACTAAACTGGCACTTATGCAACTGTTATTTTTTAGTTATCAGAGAAGATACGTTCATCTTCTTCACTCTAACCTTTATCTGTAAGTAACCATTATTAAGGTAGAACTTTCAAGCGCAACACTACACTGTCTAGTGAACCTATGAGCACCCGGCGTGTTTATTATTTCCTCCCTATTTTGTGCAATCCATGAATTTTCGAAAAAAAAACATTGAAAAGCCTGGCGATCTTCAGAACCCGTAAGAAACCCCGTAACTTACTGTTTTATAAATTATAAGTACCTAAAATTTTAAAATTTCATACTCGAAAATGTTCAGAATTTTTAACAATGTAGAGTATTTTGGAAATTATAAGACTTTTCCAAAACCCTCATAAAGTTTTCTATTTTTTGAAACTTGAGTTATGAAAAAATAGAAAATTTTGAGATTTTTAACATTGAAAAAGTTTGAGAAATTTTCGCAAATTCAAAAATTTTTTTAGTTTCCACATATTTTCAATTTTCAATCTGAAGTAGATTGAATATGTCAGCAATATTCAACGATTTTGAAGATTTTCTAAAATAATAAAATTCATAAAAATGTAATTCCTTTGAACATTTTTGGATTTATGAAACTTTCAAATTCGATTTTTCTCAATTAAAAATGTTTGATAAATTTGTAATTTTCTCCAATTTTTAATAATTAATTAATTCTCGATTTTTATTTTTAAAATTTTGAACTGCGATGTAGATTTTAATTTCAGAATAAAAACTTCTACAATTCTTAAAATGATGAAATTTTCGAAAAAAAAGACTTGAAATTTTTGGATTTGGAATTCGGAAGAATTTTTGAAGAATTATTTTTTCAGGAGTTATTTTAAAGAATTTCGGAACAATTTTTTACATAATTGTAGAATTTTGGTATTCTAAAACTTTCCAGTTTAATTTCGCTCAATTAAAAATTTTTGATTAATTTGTAGTTTTTTCCAATTTTTAATAATTAAGTAATGCTCAATTTTAATTTTTGAAATTTTGAACTGCGATGTAAATTTTAATTTTAGAAAAAAAAACTTCTAAAATTCTTGGAAGGATGAAATTTTCGAAAAAAAAGACTTGAAATTTTTGGATTTGGAATTTGGAAGAAGTTTTTAAGAATTTCGTAAGAATTTTTTTTTTGAGAAGTTAATTTAAAGAAATTTGGAAGAATTTTTTACAAAATTATAGAATTTTGGTATATTCTAAAACTTTGAAGTTCATATTTCGCTCAATTAAAAATTTTGATTAATTTGTAGTTTTCTTCAATTTTCAATAATTTATTAATTAACAATTTTAGTTTTTAAATTTTGAATTGCGATGTTAATTTAAAATTCAGAATTCAAACTTTGAAAATTCTTAAAATGATGCAATTTTCAAAAAACAGAATTTTTTCGAAATTTTTAGATTTTAAAACTTTTAAATTGAATTTTTTATTTTTGATGAATTTTTAATTTTTTTTATTGATAATTGATAATCAACTGTTGATTTTGATTTCTAAAACTTTTTATTTAAATTTTAATTCAAAATATCAAAATAAAAGCTTAAGTTTTGAATTTAAACTTTAAAATTAAACTTTAAATTTAAACTCTAAAATTCAAACTAAAAACTCTCCATTCAGTTTTCAATTTTTCAACACTTGAATTTCGAAAAAATTGAAAATTTCGTGATAATTTCAACATTACCAAAAACTTTAAAAAATTTTTACAAATTCAAAAATTTTCTATCTTTTCGGATATTTTCAATTTCAAATCTAAAATACATTAAAATATCAGTAATTCAAAACCTATGAAAATTTCTGAAAGATTGAAATTTTCGAAAATTCAAAATCTTGAAAATCTTTGGGATTTCAGAAACTTTAAAATTCGATCTTTTTGATTTCAAGGTTTTTTTTTTATTTTACTGTGAAGTCGGTGAAGGTGCACAGTCAAAAAGAACAATCTCAAATACTTGACCGTATTAATTCATTTAAAAATAGTTCTTAGAGTGTTATGCAAGTTAAGATGATAAAAAATCGGAAAAATACCCTGAATTGTAATTTTTCTCAAAAAATTCTCTCACAAAAAATTTCTCAAAAAAAAAACGCCAGTTTACCAAAGTTGCACGAAATAGAGCAGAAATACTAAACACACCTCGTGCTCACAGATTCACTGGATGCCTGAAAACAATATTTTTCGTTGCTCGAAGTAATAGTCTTCATTCATAAGAATCTGGATAACCCGATTCTTCTTTAAAATCATATTGTTCTGCGACTCGAGCGAAATTGGACGGAAAATGTTTTTCTGGAAGAGCTACCTTGAGAGCGTTCTTTATCGGCTTTGCGTTTGCGTTTGCCGTTTGATTCCCAATTGGATGACACCTTTGAAACCTGGTTGTTCAGGCATGCTAACCCATCTCAAGCGCAGCATACCGGATTTACGGCAACACAAGATTCATCTGCAGCCACTCACGAGTCACGACTACCTCGCCAACGCCAAACAAAGTAAGTATCATAGCGCGGCTTTTACTTTTTTATGCATCTTTCGCCCTTTTAAATGCATGCCTCGTTGAGCTAGATTTCACGCCATGTTCCTGCAGACTACACGTGTAAATCCAAAAATGTGAACGCTTATTAAGAACATTGAGGAGTAGTTTCCCTTTTGCCACATCAGTCAGAAATATTAGTGGACAAAGCCAAAGTTGGCAATCTTTTAAAGTACGTACGTCTTACGAAAAAGAACATATAACAGTTTGGAATGTACTTGACAAAAAACCAAAAAATTTTGAGAAGTAAAATGAAACGTACCTCGATGAAAATTTGATAAAATTGAATGGCACTGCATAAAATCGTACGTAAATGCACTTTGTGTCACGATATTCAACGTTGTGGTTTTTTCTACGGATGTGTTTTTTGTTTTTTTTCAATTCAGTGATGACGCCACCGACAAAGCTGCCACGGCAAAGTTCGGCAGCTTGTGAAAGCTCACTTAGTCATCATACAGCGCATCCTACTTCAACGACATCTAGTCATTACACGACACCTTCGCCACCGCAACAAACTCATTCCCATGGTAAATAGATGCTTTTTTTTCAAGAATTATGTACAGAAATTTCTAGATGACGTTAATGAAATTTCACGACTTCATCAAACGAGTTGGCTACTACAAAAATTTATCCTTTTTCCTAGAAATAAATTCTTTTCCTATTTTGGTATATAATTTCACATTTATAACCAATTTGTTGATTCTTGATTAAATAAATAATCTTTAATTCAATAATTTCATGCACATTTTGAACACTTTGAACATCAAAATTTTTATTAAGAAACAAGTATATTTTTCAACTTGAAAAATTCAAAAAAAAATATGCATATAAAAAATAATCTCCAAATTACCTCATACCAAAAAACAAAAAGAATCCTTCTAAATAGCAACAATATCTGCCCATGTTCAATCGTAGGGAATTTTTCTGAAGAAAAACATAATGAAAAAAGTTTCTTCATAGAGCAAAACTCGACTGTGTACTTTGTCACAAAAGCTACAATTCTGTTAGCTGCTCTCGACGTGTTCGCGAGTTCTGACACACGTCCTAAATACAGACATGTGAAAACTAACGTGATACATTGCAGAAATCCAGAAGAAACTTTAATACATTATTAACGCTTGCTTTGCCTAATTACAACCGAAAACCTGTAAATTTTTTTGACGTGTAAACTAAAAAATAGAGATTTCTGTGTTTTATTGTTACTGGTATAAATTTTCGATAATTATACAAATGCATAACATAAGAATCCTCATTTTTTTTATCAAGAAAATTTGATAATTTTTGGTCTTTGAAGATGTGATTACAAGAGTACGATTTCCCAATTTTTTTTCGTCCAGAGTTGCATATTTATTTATGTTCGTATAATTCAATTTTTATAATTTTCAAGTAAATAAGTTTGAGATTTTTTTTCTTATTGTTAGACTTAAAGCCTTTTTTTACAACTTAACGGATTTTCTGATTTTATTCTGGATTTCTGTACATCAACTTTCTAGAATTCGATTCTATAGAAATCAAAATTATGTAACTTGAATATTTTTGGAGATTTTTGAGAAAATCATAGTACACAAATTTCAAGTATTTAATGATATAGTAGCATTTAAAATTTCTTGTTGACTTTATTATTTATTATTTATCAATCTTTGCTATATTTATTATTTTTATTGCTTCAAAAATGTTTCGTTATATATTGTACAGTCGAAAATTTATAAACATGATCGAATTTTAAAAAAAATTTTTCTTAACTAAGAGTAATTGTTATTTTAAGTTAGAAAAACAAAAAATTCAATTTGAATTTTACTGATTTTTTTATTGGGTATAGTTATTTTTATGCATTTTTTTTATTATCATCCCTTTCGTCTATTATTCGTGAAATAATATGGTTAGGAAAATTTTCTTCATATCGTTTTTTAGTATGACAAGAATTCTAGTGTTTTCGTAGATGTTTATGTATCAATTTTTGTAATTTTATAACCTAGAATGCATAAATTTCGATAGTTTTTTGATAATTTTATAGATTTAAGCTACAATTAGGTGTACATTAATTTTTAAAAATTTTATTTAACCCCTAAATTTTCTTTTTTTTCATGTATTTATAAGATTTTTTCTCATTTACACTATTTTCATGCATTTGTGCAGATTTTTCAAAAACGCAATTGTTTCATAAAATTCAACAATGTTTAGTATTTTTCAGACATTGTATGATTAGAAAGATTTTGTAGTATTTTTATGAATTCGTGTCTAATTTTTTTACAACTTCTTTTCCAAATTTGATAGTTCCTTAAATTCTTAGAATTTTCGTACATTTCAGTTTTTTTTTATAAATAACAATTTGAAAAAAAAATTTTTTCCAAACGTTTTCTTACAGGAAATGTTTGACTGTACTGTAAAAAAATAGCAATTTTTCAATACTCGTGTAAGGAAGTTTTCCTATGTTGTACATATGGAAATAATCCCACATCGTATGGGAATTAAAAAAAAAAAGGAAAATTCCTATGCAAGTATGTATATAATATATATGTATATCCAAACTTTTCCGAAACATTGTATACATGAATGATAAAAATTCTATAAATGTATGGGAATTATAAAACAAAGGATGGAAAAATTTGCGATTCATGTATGGGTTTAAAACTTCCCATACTGTATGGAAAGTTTTTTTTTACTGTATGTATATTGTATTATAATTAATTTTCTGAAAAAATTCCTTTTGAATTATCAAAACTATTATTTTGATATAGAAAAACTCAAAATTCTGAATCTAATACAAATTTTACTCCTTTTCATGATTCAGTATTGTTATTTTTATATATCATCACTACTTTTGTCTATTTTTCGTGAAACAAAAATGAAATCATCTCGAATTTCGGGATGTATTTGAACCCCCAAAACCCCCTTATTCCTACGCACCTGTATACATGTCTTTCTGTCTTATTTATTTTGGTATTTGCATCTCATTTATTTTGAGTTTTATTTCAGAAAAGCATCGCTTCATATGTGGCTTGGAATGAGCAAAGGGTCCTATGGTTACAAACGAGAACTTTGAGAAAACGAAGAGAAACTTTCTCTTTTCCCTATTCCCAACAGCTTGTTCGTATTTTTAGAAAATTTTTTTTACTGCTATTAATGGTCATATAGGTAATTTTTTAAACTATTTTTTCAAGTCGAAAACTCAAAGTTGATAGTTGTAATCATAGGTCCCTTTTCTCATCCCAAGTCACATATTACACTAGTTTACATGGAAAATCTACTTTGCACAAAAAAAATTTTCTAGACTAATTTGGGGTCGATGAGTACGAAAATATCAATTTTTCATTTTTCCAAAGAAGCGTTATCGAAATATTTGCAAAAAAATTGTTTTTTTTTTAAATTATTGCCGGAAATATCAAAAATAATTCAATCAATTACCATCAAATATATATCGTTGGAAAGGTATACTTCTTAGCTTTACAGTGATGTACTGCTTTTATCGATCAAATTAGTAGTTATTAAGTTACAACTACTGAAAATGTTAAAAAAGTGCTATTTTAAGGACTAGTAGTTTTTTTAAACGCGCTTTTTTAACGTTTTCAGTGGCTGTAACTTAAAAACTACTAATTCAATCGATGAAAGCAGTATATCACCGTAAAGCCAAGAAGTATACCTTCAAAGTGAGATATATTTTATATTAATAAACTCAATCGTTCTTGATATTTCTAGCAAAAATGAGTAAAACATGAATTTTGCAAATATTTCGATAACCCTTTTTTGGAAAAATAAATTATTGATATTTTCGTGTTCAGCGACCTCAAATTACTCTGAAAAACTCTTTTTCTAAAAGGAAGTCACAACTCACGAAAAATTTGTAAACTAGTGTTAGGTATTAAAAAAAGACTCTACTCTTTTTTCAGGAGACTTTCAAAGTGGCCCTGGTCGGCCTCTAGAGGAAGTGAACGCTAAAATCGAGCAGTTGACTAGACAAGTTCGGTCGCTAGAGCACACTATGACTGGCGACGTGCGCTTGATCCTGGCGTTGCTCCAGCAAACACTCAATTCATCAAGGGAAATATCAAGTATCGAGATGATGCCGGGCACGGCGCCGGCGGCGATAACAAGGCCTCCCGGAAGGGCGCCTGCTCTGGTGCAGCGATCGGCGAGCGAGCCCCAACCACCTTCAACGGTCCAACCACCAATCGCTAGTAACAGCAACGGCAAATTGCAGCCAAGCACATCCCATGGTTTGTTTAGGTAAAACTTCCGCATTTTTTCTCAACCTTCACTTCTAAAATTTATCACTTCAGCGGCTCAACCCTTGTTGAACCAATAACTTTTGCTGTCTATAAATATTCTTCAAAACGCACTTACACATTGTGTGCTGTAAACGCTGCTGTGGAATTTGACGGAAATTCCTAATAAACAAGAGGACGACTTGTTGCAATATTTTCGAAACAAAAATACTCATTCCGTCAACTTTCGTAGCACTCTGAACAAGTATGAATAAGCTAACAACAATTTATCTGGAATCACTTTTGTAAGTTCTTGTAATTCCAACTACCGCGACGAATTTTACACGCACATTTGAGGAATGATGCCCTTTCATACGCCAAACGGATAATATAATTTAGACATTAACCCTCAATAAAAATGATTTTTTTTGTATTCCTGAAAAGCTTTCTTTCGAAATCGCTGGATCAATTGCATTTGATTTCGACGTCTTTTATTTTGGAAAGGTTGGACAAATTTCGCAGGTGAAATACGCTCTCCTACGATAAGCAAGGAATTTAGTTACGAGCAGTGCTAATGTCAGAGCTCGATACATTACGGCACTCTTTGTATGAAAACTTAGAAAATCATGATTAGAAATCATTTGAATACTTGCGGTTGGTTGCCTGCTTGATACATCAAACTTTTTTCAATTTCCACAAATCTCTCAACTTGTCTCTTTTCATGCAATGTATATATATAGTTGAACAACGATTCGTACGCTTTTGCCTGTTGAAAATCAAAACCTGCAAGGAACAGGATCCAAGATTTCTTGAATTTCTTGAAATTATAGGGGTTCTCAACGTCAGTGCAGTTTTTGGAAACAACGATCATCGTCAACTGGTGGACATAAATAATGTTATGTTCGTCTCTTAAGATTCCTTAACACCAGAGTAAAGCCATGTCTTTAAATTCAAAGTTTGAAATACTTATTATCAACTTGACAATAATCATTTTTATACATCCTTAAGACGTCTTTCTAGTGTTCTTTTTTCTCATACGACTCTTCAGATATATTCTTACTTGTTTTTTTTTATTAATTGTTACTTGTCAAACACTAATGCACACTCAAAAAGTTAGTAAAATCAATTTGAATATGTATAATCATACGTTGCATTTCAGAAACTCATATGTTTTCTTTCTATAGCTGGCTACGACTTTGAAGTCAGTAGTTGCTATCTTCTGCATCATCATTCATAGGGAAAATTACCTTCTTCCAATTCTTCGCATCCGAACCCATTTTCAATTATTAAAGTTAAGTTTTATCGGAAGGGATATTGTTTAGTGAACTATTTTTGATGACAGATGACAATCAGGGTGTCTAACAGCTTATTCAAGATTTCAGGAAATTTGAAAGAGTCAGGAATCGTTGAATTTTGATTAATCATATTGTATGATTTGGTTATATCCAGTGTCGAATTTTAATCAAAGTTTGTTCCATTTAGAAACTATAATATTAGTCAAATTGTTTTTTAGAATTTTCTTGGAAGTAGTAAGATTCAGAAATCAGAAATATATCAGAATGCGTTTTGTACTCTGGAGCTCTTCAGAACCCGTAACTTACAGGACTTTTTACGAGTGTTTTGTGCAAAAAACACATAACAAAAAAATTGTTTATAATTCCTGATATTTTTAATGTATTTTAGATTTTAAATTGAAGATATCTGAAAAGATAAAAAATTCTTGAATTCACAAAAAATTGTTTCAATTTTCAGTAATGTTTAAATTTTTACGATATTTTTTTTTTCGAAATTTGAGTTTTGTAAAATTCAAAACTATATGAGGATTTTTGAAGTATCATAATTTTCAAAATCTTCAAGATGTCAAAAATTCTCAACGTTTTAGTTTGTAGAGTTTTAAAGTTTCTTATAATTGCATTATTAATAAAATTTTTGAAATTTTCTTAGTTTTTATTTTGATATTTCGAATTAAAATTTGGATGCAGGATTTTTAAAATCTTTAGATTTTATCAACTATTAATTTATTAACAGTTGATTTTATGAATTGTCAATCGAAATTATTTAAAACTAATCAAAAATTTAAAAATCGAATCTGTAGTTTTAAGATCTAAATTTTTTTAAGCTTTTCATTTTTCAAAAATTTCATTATTTCAAGAATTTTTGTAGTTTTTACTCTAAATTTCAAACTTACATGGTTACTCAAAATTTAAAAAATTAAAATTAAGAATTAAATAAATATTAAAAATTAGAGAAAATCATAAATTTACCAGAAATATAAAATTGAAAAAATTTAAATTCGAAAGTTTCAGAAATCCAAAATTTTTCACACTTTTTAGATTTTCATAAATTATATTATTTTAGAATATTCACTGAATTTCAAAATCGTTGAAAATTACTGACATATTCAATGTACTTTAGATTAAAAAATTTTAAATATGAAAAAAATTTTCTACTTTTTCATAATTCTAGTTTCAAAAAATTGAAAACTTCATAAAGATTCCACAAAAAACTTATAATTTCCATTTTTTTTTTAATTCTCTAATTTGTCTAAAATTCTTAGCATTTTCGTGTATGAAACTATATAAATTTGAAATGCAAAATCTGTAAGTCTTAAAATTACCAGCAATTTTCAAAGTTTCCAAGTTAACAAAAATTGTAATATTTCTGATGTTTTCAAAATTCTAAAATTTTTTAATCATACAGAATTTTCGAATATTACCCACATTTTTTACATTTTTGAATTTTGTAAAATCCTAAAAATCAATAAAGATTAAAAATGAATTTCATTGGCATAATACGGCTAGGAATAATTTATAAAATGCATATTTGAAATTCTTTCACTTTTATGTCTCATTTCAAGTGAATTCTCTTACGTGTTTTTTTTGCACACGGAGAGAAATTTTCGGTGTCACGCACTTGGAACCTGCCCGTGTGTGGTACCATCTATACAGTCAAGTGAGTAACGCTCAGATTTGGCGTGCGCCACACGCAAAGCTCGAGCGTTGACGCTCGACCTTGAACGTCACGCTCGAGCTTCGCGTGTAGCGCACGCCAAATCTGAGCG
>JAPYZL010016517.1:0-13635 GCA_030522825.1 Platygaster orseoliae
ACTTTCATGAATTTATTATATGAAAACTAGGACCCACCTACAAAAAAGCCAGGATACGTGTGCTATATTTTTTGATATTCTATCGATTGATAATGATCTCATTCAAAATTCGATACCCCAGTCCGGAGCCTCCCCTTGTTAACCGCTCAATTGAAGATAGTTTAAAATGATATTGAGAATGACTGATGGAATGTAAAATCAACATCGTCAAAGAGATTCATCAATCTAATGGATAAAAATATAAAATTAGCTGATCGTAGATTTCATAATAAAAATTTTGAAGTGTTTAAGGATATTTTGAAGATTAACAGTTTTTTTGTTGATTTTGCTGAAAAGCTTTAAAAAAAAATAATAAAATTCCTTGCTTAAGAAATGTCAATTGTAGTATTACTCAAAAAAATAGCTCTGATTAGCCAAAATTAATATGTATACATGAAGTTCCAAACGTTTAAAACTAAACGAAAAAAATTAAATTTTCAACATTTGAAATAAAAAAATTTCCAAGTGCTATCGAGCACTTTTTTGTAATAACAGCAAATTTGACGTTTCCCAAAAAAATATACAGCACAACATTTTCCATAATGTGGACTCATAAATTCAAATACATTTTTTTTTTGTTTAATTTTAAATGATCAAACTTCAGATACATAATTAATACTACCTTTTATTGGAAATTGGAATATACAAAATATGAAATCGAAGATTTTTGGTTAATATATTATTAAATTATTACCATAATTGATAATCAATTAAATACTAAAAGTATTAAGAGAGAAAGTTATAAATAATTAACCTTGGATTCAAATATTTTCAAAATTTATTCGAAACCTTCTAATTTCATATATCATGAATTTGTTCAAAAAGAAGATTTTCTTAAACATATTCCCAAGAAATTCAAAGATATTAAAATAGTTCAGCAAATTTTAATTTAGTCAAGTTACAAATACCTTTTTTATTTTTTTTAAATTGACAGATTTGTTCATGAATAATGGAATGAAATTTTTACTAACATTTTTTAGTTTAACGAAAGATCTTTGGTAATTACATATATAATATTGAAAAAACTGTTTCAAACTAATTTCACCATTAAAACTTCTAACACGTATTTGAAAATAGGAAAAAAATTGGTAATTTTTGCAGTTTTCGAAACTTTTTCCATCTAAACTTATTTTTAATAAATTATAGATTTTATAGTTTTCAAAAAATTATTTTTTAGTTTTACATTGTGCGAGTTTTTGAAACAATCTAATTATTGATTATCGCTTCGTCTTTTATCATAGTTTATTAAAATTTTTGTTAGAAATTTATTCACACAAAATTTTCTAAGTTTGACTCCATTTTTAAAAAATTTTCTGATATTGCTGTAAAATTATGTATATCATTCGGATGAAATTTATAAATAATTTTTTAACTAGTCAAATTTAACATTGATTTTTGTTTTTGAGATAAAATTTTTTTCAGTAGCTTTAATTGTTTCTCAAATTTTTTCATATTGATTTTAAAAAACTATGAATTATAAATATTTGTAATCGATATGTGAATTAATGAACAGAAAAGATTGAGTTTTACATAGAATTCAATAAGAGACTTTCTATAATATTTTTATAGCATAAAATAATAATTTCGTTCACTATATGTCACATAATTGTGTAATGTAGTATATATATTACACTTTTTACATTATTTAGCGTTATTTCACAATACACAAATCATTTACAGTATATTATTGTACAAACAGGTAATACTTGTTTTCTCGATACGGGATTTTCTTCGTTTCGTTAAAATAAGCATTTACCTGCGTATTCAATAAGATATTTCGCACGATTATAATCTCAAAGCCCGTCCATATGTCACACTTTGAGGTTATGATCGGTTAAATATTATTATAAAACTTTTTCACCAAGATTTAGTAATGTATTTCCCACTCGGATGTGATGTTACAATTTTTCACTCATCTATCAGTAACATTGCTGCAATATTTCAACTCGAAATTCGGACATTGACATATTGCAGCAATGTTTCTGACAGACATGTGCCGAGTGGGATTAATCAATTCGTATCTCACCTTATTTTGTTATTTACTGATTTCTGTTTCGCTGTAGCCTCGTTTTCTTTTTCTTCTTTTTCTTTATACCAAGGTGATCACGTTTTTCCACGTTTTTGCACTCTGTCCTGCTCCATTTTGCGCGTCTTGATTGATGCGAAAAAGACTGCAGAAGAATGTTGTATAACCTCTCACAAAGTTTCGCAAAGTATCGGAAATTCCGGTCCGAATTCCACGTAAACCCACGTCAATCCACGTCATGTTCATAGACCTTATAGTACATGGACTGGCCATTCTCCTATCTGTCCCAGCAAAAGTGGTTGGCCAAACATTGGAGGTTGGACTCGGTCTTCATCGCATTTACATATATATACGTAGTATATATAGCATGGTATTGTATATGTAGTAAGAGTGTCTACAGTATATATAGTAATAGAGTATAATATTAAAACGAAACTGAGTCCAATCTCCAGTGTTTGGCCATCACATTTCGTGAATGGCCAGTCCATGTACTATAAGGTCTATGACATTATGGTATTTGAGATGTCGTTTTTATCATAACATTGTGATTTGTGATTGTGAATGCTGCTGTCAGCTGTGACAGTGCCAGCTGATTCATCCGATTGTTTATAAACTTACAAATCTGAGCTGTGTTGCTTTTTTGTTACTGCCGACAATCGCCAACGATGTTATCTGTAAAATAAATATTGCTGTACGGGTTTTTTTTTGGTGACGCAAATTTTCCATTGTCAGTCATCATGGGTAGTTGCTGTGATAAATTCAGGAGTAAAGATGACGAAACAGTGGTAAGCATTCGCCCTTTGGTTTTTTTTTTAATTTAGTTAACTTTGTACTAATCGGAACTTTTTAAGTCTTAAAAATTACAAAGTGCACAATTTTTGAGGTGAAAATGTTTATCTTTATAGAAATAAGATACGTTTGACAGTTGAAATTTATTTCTTCATATACTTAGCATTCTATTTTTAGATACTTATTCATATTTATTCTCATGCCTTGAGATAAATTTTTCTAGATCATTTACATTGTTTCATTTTCTTTTTTTTTTCATTTTATCGTGCTTTGGAATAGGGGTGTAGGCAGAAAAAATTTTTTGGAGGGGTTTTGCAAAAAAAATAATTCCTACAGAATTTTTTAACTTTCAATCTAATTTGATCTAATATTCAAACATTAAAATATGTTATTAATTTTATGAGATTCGTCTTAAGCAAATTTTAAGTCCTTGAGAATTTGGTTTTTTTTTTCTTCTAAACTTGCGTGTGTTTTTCTTATATTTCGTAATATAACTGTTGATAATTGTTTTTTTGGTGCCCACTTTATAAATAGAAGTTTTCTTTTTCTTAAAACTTTTTTGATTTATTGTTTTTAAGCTACCAAAATTGAGAATTTATTTGATAATCAATAAAATTATTAGTTCGAAAAAGTACTCATAATAATAGATAAATATTATTACAATAAAAATTCTTAGACTCCTTTTTGTTATTTGTACAGAATCTAAAAAAATTGAAATTCTTTAAAAATTTGAAATTGTATTTTAGAAAACGTTGAGTTTATACTGCAATTAAAAATTATCAACTGATATATTGTTTCAGTCTGATAAAAAAATGAATAAGTAATGCTGACTTTATATTTGGAAAAGATTATTGTTAAAATTAAAACTTAAAGTTCTAAAAAATTTTTTAAAAATCCGAAATTTTAATTAATTCGATTTTGAAATTAATTAATTAATGAAATCTTAATATAATATCTAAAAATTGTATAAACTTTAATTTCAATAATTTTTGATTGTCTAAACAATTTGTATAAAGTTCAAATATTTATAGGTGTATTTAATAATAACTCTAGAAATAAATTTTACATTGTATTTAAAAATAAAAAAAAAATTTAATGGAAAAGATGAAAATTCCACATGAAAAAAAATTAACATTAACTTAAAATTTGTCAAAACTTACAGTAAATTTTCATGCCACTTTTTGATTATTTTTTAAATTTTTATATATTTCCAAGATTAACCAATTCAAAAAATTTATTTCACCATGCATTTTCATCATAAATAAACATTTTAAGTGCACTGATTTTTCGAAAGTTTTTTTTTTTATAATTCTAAATAATGATTTTTCAAAATATAGGTCGAAGAAGTAAACGAAAGAACGCATCTATTGGTTGATCCAGTCAGTAGCAGTGCTACACTTCCTCGAGCTTATGGGTAAAGAATATTTCAAAATTTGCTAGTGATCTAATAAACAAAAATTCTGTGGTGACAAAGTTTTTAAACAATCATTATACTCAAAAAATTTCAACTCTTTTTAACAATTTCATGTTATAAGTCTTAAATACTCTTAAACAATATGTTATATATTACTTAATAAATACATTGATTACAACCCTAAGTTTAATACAAAATAATAATAAAATATGTACCCTTAAAACTTATAATTAAAAAATACATTAAGTTGCTTGTTGACGATTTTCGATATTCTTGAATTTTTAACAATGACCAAGTTATTGATTTGTTATTTGCATTTGTGAACATTCCTATAATAATAAGAAACAAATTTACAGGGTGGTAATTATTTTGAAATTAAATCTAAAAATCTTTTTCAATGATTGAAATGTAATAAGTACTTTTGGGTATGTGATAGAAATATTCACACATCTAAACAATTGAAAATTTATTTTCCTTTAACAAACTATTTTCTATGAAATTCACAGTGGTGACTACACAAACGAAAACCTTCAGTTTGGGCCAAAAACAGCAGACGAGCAAACAGCATTATCATCAGTTGTCAACGAAGCAATAGCGTAAATATTTTTAATTTATTTTTATGATGATAATAATCAAATGAATTTTTTATATTTTACATTACTCAAATATAAATTTTTATGCTCTATATTTCAAGTTTGGTGATGCATTTTTTCGAAAATTGCATGGAAAATTATGAATAGAAATTTTTTAATTGCAAAATTTTCAAAGATTTCTAAACATTTCAGAAATCATGCAAATAACTCGCTGTTTTGAATCATTTGCTATTTTGGAAAAGCTTTTTCCAAACTTGGTGTTCTTGTGATCCTCAAAAGTAAATAATTAGTATGATTCTTTGAAAAAAATATTTTTTTAAATTTGGCACTGCTGGGAATTCATGAAAAATTTCATGAACATTCACAAGATCTTAAGGTATTGAAAATGTTGAAGAATCCGAACATGATATTCTGAAATTCATGCGAATGATTTATTTATTTAATTTTTAAATATTTCTAGATTATATATATAGTTTAATTATTCATCGAAATTGAAAATTGATTCTGAAGATGCTAATAAATAATCTCTTTTCATGGTAAATCGTTGGGAAAAAAATAGGTATATAAAAAAAACCAACTTTGACAATTAAATATCTTCATCAAAAGTAAAACATTTTTTTATAACATAGTCTCATTATGAAAAATAGACATCAAAAAGTTCATGATGGGAAAAAAATTAAAATTCTACTACATTGTTCAATAGTTATGAAAAATTTGTAAACCTAAATCTTCATGCAGCATAAAAATTTCCCAATCGAGGTAGAAAACAAAGAATTTTCAAAGTTTCCTGCAAAGGATAAAAAAAAATCTAAGTGTGACGTGATGTTTGTGGAAAGGAGAGAGTCTAAATGTTTGTGACCAAGTGTGACATACGGAAGAGGGAGGGATAAAAAATGGCTAAAAAGTGCCTGACATATTATGTGCACGGCCGCTTATACCATTCATTAAACTTTGTGAAAATTTATTATTTGCATTATTTTCCATAGAACGATAATTGATGTTGGAGCGCTAGGAAATCAACCAGTGGAGATTCACGATATCGTGAGTAGGTCCAAAAAGTACGAGGAAGTCATTGAAAAGCATGGAGTAAAAATTCCGAAGGAAAAGCCTTGCCTACTAAAAGATATATCTAACCCTGAAAGAGCACTTACTAGATCTCCTATCGCATCTGGTGATCGAGAACTGGTAAAAATGAAATTTTATTAAGCAAAACAGAAATAATTAAATAGAATTGATGAAATAAAATAATTAAATAAATAAAGTCAAGAATCATGTATTCATTAAAAATAAATTGAAAAATCAAAGAATCCTTTATATATTTACTCGTTTTTGCAGATGGCCGATTTTCTCAACAAAGCCATAGAAGCATTGAATGACATTAAAATTGAACACAAAGAAGAACTGGTTGTACCATTTATTTCTTGATTTGCTGAAAAGGATTCCTCAAAAAACCCATGAAATCGGGTACAACGTTATCCGATCGTCTTGTTTTCTGCAAAAAAAAAGTTTAATTACATGTTATTTTTCTTTCCATAAGTAACATTTATTTGTTACAGACTTTATATAACACGATTTGAAAAATTTCAAGCTCGTGTTACTTGTTAAGCACAATTTTTTGAATTGGAAAAAAAGATTAACCGATGACTTTGTTTTGTAAGGTTGCGAAGAGCGTGCGAATATGTAAACCTCGCCAGAATAGATCATATATTTAGAGTGTAAAATAAATTGTAAAATATCGTGGATGATTGAAAATGGTACATCAAATGATGTCGGTGAATGAATTTCTTTTGTGTAACTTTTGAAGTATTTTTCTATTTCACGTAGAATAAATGTGTTTATAGAAAAAAATGTATGTCAGTCTTATTTTTACATTGCCATGTAGTTAGCTATATTTTGCAGAATAATACCAATGTCTGGTTATTAATTCTAAAATATTACTGAATATTACATCACTGTCATATTGCAAGTGAAATATTACATCTTGCAGGAAGACTGCAAAAATGTTGCTGCAATATGAAAACGTCCCCCATAATTGCATTCGCAATGTTGCATACATATTTCAGCAATATTCCAGTAATGTTGCAGCAAGAAATTATAGAGTAACATTAACATTTCAATCTTGCGGCAATATTAATGAAACATTACAAGAGTAACATATTTTAAAGAAAAGATATATGAAGTAGCACTTCATATACAATCTTGTAAAGATAATATTACTGGTATATTGCAGCAATATTATACAAACTTCTGAGAAAGTTTGTGTAATTGATTCTCAGTAGTTATAAATTCGACATGATTAATTATTTTTATGGGTATATAGAAAATTTTTGAATAATTAAAAAATACAGCACTTGACGATGATTTTGATATTTTTATGAAAACTTTATGAAAAAAATTTAATTTTTTGCAGAAATTCTTGTACAATTTTTTTCTAAATTTTTGTTCCATAAAAAATTAATTAAAGTAAATTTATATTAAAAAAAAACTTATAAAAGTTCAAAATTTTTCATAAGATTGGAAAATTTTTTATAAAAGTATTTAGTTTGTAAAAAATGTACGGGGCTCAAATATTTTTTTTTAACAAATTTCAAATTTTTTTTAACACTGTTTCTTTTTCCTAAGAAAATTTTCTTTCTAAGAATTTCATAAGGTCGGCTTTAAATTATAAAAAACGAGATTCTCATAAAAAAATTTCGTACTATAAAAATGTGACGTCATTCTTACAGTACAGGGTGTACCGAAACCCCGGTACCAAAAAGAAATCTAATATTCCTTTTTCAATTTCAAGTCGAAAAGTCCTTTGCCACTTTTTACAAAACTCAAAATCAAAAAAGTTATTCAACTTTGAAATTTAAACAATAAATGTGCCTTTTCAACAAATAGTGATAAAAACCAGGGACCAAACTGTAACCAAATTTTCTGCATATTTTTCTGAGTTGAAAAGTCCTTTGCTACTTTTCTCAAAACTCAAAATCAAAAAAGATATTCTAGTTAGAAGATTCAACCAATCAGATTTCTTAGATTTCAAATTTGAATATCTTTTTTCGTTTTGAGTATTTTGAAAAGTAGCAAAGGACTTTTCGACTCAGAAAAATATGAATAAAATTGGTTAGAGTTTGATTTATGGTTTTTATCCCTACTTATTGAAAAAGCGTGTTTATTGTTTAAATTTCAAACTTGAATAACTTTTTTGATTTTGAGTTTTGTAAAAAGTGGCAAAAAATTCAATAAGGAATATTGGATTTCTTTTTGGTACGGGGCGTACAGGTATTTTGGCACACCCTGTATGACGTCATTTGCATGCTCAGTAAATCTATATATGTATACGAAATCAAAAATTCACAGATCTTCTGAAATAACCATTTTTTAAAGAAACAAAAAAATACGTATAGATTTTTCTAAAATAATTATACATTTGTCGATAAGTTTTATTTTTTTTTTTTGCAACTTCTCAATTTGTGCTGATTATCGCGAAAAAAAGTTCTCTGGAGATTTCCGAGTGTTTCCGAGCATTTCCGAATATTTTCGAACACTTCCGAATGTTTCCGAACGTTTCCGATTTCAGGTGATTCACAGATGATTTCAGAATTTTCTTTTTAGACTTTTTCAGACTTTTTAGTTAGGTTATTAATTATCAAAACAGCTGGGGATCCTATAATTCAAAAACAATTCTCGACTATCCATTATATTGTTAACATTGTTTACTATACCAACAACAATAATAGTAATGTGTGAGTTGTTCAAGTAGGCAACCAAATTGTTGTGACAAGTCAGAAGTCCAATATTTCAGGTTATTCAAATAAAAATACGATTTGCAATCTGCATTTCTTGTTGTGTTGCCACACGATGAATATTGTGCATTATTAGTGTGATAAATTGACAAGTTAACCGCGATGTACATAACGAAAAATCCGACATTGAGAATCGACGAGTCTGATTTGAAGTGCAAAAATGGTTGCGATTTTTTCGGAAATGCCGAGTGGCAGGGTTATTGCAGTCAATGTCACCGGGAGCAATTACAAAGACTTCGGGCACAGAGAGAACACGCCCAACGAGCACAGCAACATCGAGAGCAGTATGGTTTTTTAATTCCAATGAGCTGTTTTGTAAACGTCACTTTTGACAATTTTGTATAAACAAACAGAATGTGACCGGAAAAATTATTATATTCTCAGCATTATATTGTTATCTAAAATTATGGTATTGGTAATTATGTATATAAGGGCATTTTTCCAAAAATGGCCTAAAAAAATTATTTTTTGCAAAATATTGCTCTTTTTTTTTAGAACATAATTTTGTTGGGAAAAATGTAATTTTAAATAATAAATTTATATCATAAATTTAAATTATAATAAAATTAAACAATCAATATATGATAAAATAATAAAAAATATACCGAGTTATTTTTAATTGTTGTTTATAATTATTATGAATTATCATTCAATTAATAATCATATAATAATTATTATTTTATGTAAAAATGAACAAAAATTAAAATGAAGAATGTAAAAATCAAAGAAAATGCGATCAATAATAAAACAACGCGTTGTAGTAATAATAATGATTTTTAGAAATGAATGAATCAATAAATTGGAATAAAAAATAATTAATATAGAAAAAAAACTAACAAAAATAAAGTTACTAAAACCTAGAGAACATAGCATATGGTTGTCTACAAATTCTCAAATTTTAACGAAATTCAAGATTCATAATTTCTCTAATTCAAAAACAATTGCAACCCTAGTTTCAAAAAAATTATAATTATAAATGTTTGGTTAGGATAATGTAGAAAAAATAAATTTGAGAAATTATTTTAACACAGCGATTAAAAAAACTGGAATTCATGGAAATTTTAAAAATAATATAAAGATTTGAGTGAACTCTAGATCTTCGGATTCTATAAATTTAGACAGAAATTTTAAAAGTACCAAAAAGTATTTCAAATAATGAACAGACCAAAAAAACTTGGGAAAAATCGTTTTCTGAAAAATTTGAAAAAATACGTACAATCTATAAAACTTAGAGTTCTGGATCATAGAATTAAAAAAAACCTATACAAAAATCGATGGAAATGCCTGAAATTTATGAAAGTACTATTAAACACTATAAAATCTTATAAATGCATTCAAAAGTACGAAAACATGAAAAATCTGCAAGATTTTCAAAATCTACTTTTGCAGACGTCTTTGAAAATACTGGAAATATATTGAAATTCAAGTTCTAGAAATTTGAAAAAAAATTCTTAAAATACCAAAAAGTATTTCGAATCATATATACAGTCTGAAGAAATACTAAAAGTATTTGATTTCTAAAAAGAACTGTTTCCCGAAAAATCTGAACAAATACGTACGATCTATAAAACTCAGAATTCTAGACATTGAGTTCTGAAAAAAGGTATATATAAAAATTTGTAGAAATACCAAAAATTCACAAAAATACTTTGAAACACTACAATATCTTAAAAGTACCAGAAATTCACAAAAATACTTTGAAACACTACAACACATTAAAAGTAAGAAAATATAAAAATTCCTTAAAATATTCAAAATCTAGGCAAATTTAAATTACCCAGACATCATTGAAAATACTGAAAATATATTGAAATTAGAATTCTATAGCATAGAATTTCAGAAATTTAGACAGAAATTCTTAACATACCGGAAAGTATTTCGAATCATAAACAAACTGAAGAAATACTTGAAGTATGAAAACCTATGACAAAACTTTTTTCTGAAAAATCTGAACTAATACATAAGATTTATAAAACTCAGAATTCTAGACCATCAAATTTTAAAAAAAGGTATAAAAAAATATACAAGAAAACTAGAAATGTACAAGAATACTACAAAATTTTACAAAATCTAATGAACAATTTTAAAAGTACGAAAATATAAAAAATCTATAAAATATTCAAAATCTATGTGGATCTAATCTTCTTTGACATTTTTAAAAAGCCTGGGAATCTATTGAAATACTAAAACTAGAGCATTGAATTCTATAAATTTATATAGGGTAAGGTGGGGAAAATCCGACCAAGTAAATGGTTTTGGCTATAAAATGCTTTTTTACATCAGATCAAGTTGTTACATATACCAAATTAAAGGTTAGACTTCTGCACAACTTTCTATGCATAGCATTCTATTCATACCTTTGAAAAATTTAAAGATACCAGTGTTTGACGAAAAAGTTCATTTTTCCTATTTTCAAAAATGATGGGGTAAATCCGACCACCTATGTTTTTGCTTGATTTAGTACAGATATAACATACATATGATGGTTTTCCAATGATAAATCAATGAATGTTATGTTATTTAACGGTAATAAAAGATAATGAAAAAAATGAAAACAGCAAAATAATTAATCTGAGTCATTCGATTCACTACTCAAATATGTAGCTTGCTGGCATGTTTTTGGTTCGATTTAGGTTAAGTTAAGTTAATTCAAGTCACGTTAACTCACTTCAGTTATCGTAAGTTAACTTAGTTTTAAGTTACTTAACTTCACTTAACTTAGAGGTCGGATTTGCCTCACCGCGTCTTTTTTCATAACAACGCAATTAAAAAAAAAATATGAAAAAAATTGAACCAAACTTATATACACTTTGTAGGACTTTAATCAAAGAATCTAAATCCAGCCACCTTTTTTATGCGATCACTTTCACAAAAAAAAAAATATCCTGGAGTCAATTAAGCACAAAAATTAAAGTCGGAATTGTAAAAACACACTCATTATTTGAGTATCTCAATGTCGACTAATGAAATACTGCCATGCCACCATTTTGGTTATTTTCGATGCTGTACACGACGACACTAATAATAATTTGCGCAGTGCTTCCGATTGTCAAAAACAGAGGGAGGTCGGATTTACCCACACTGTCAGATTTGCCCCACCTTACCCTAGCAATCTCAAAATAAATTAGAAATTCATAAAAACATTAGAAATTCAAAATAGTTTTTAATTTGAATACTTAAGCAGAATTACTAAAGTTCCTGCAAACTCTTACTGAATCCTATAAGTTTTATATAAATTTTAAAGTTCATTATAAAGTTCCAAGAAATTTGTAAAAAAACACAAAAAAAAAGGCAGAATTATATGAATAGCATGAAGTACGAGAATTTTAGGAATTCCTGAAGTACTTAAGAAATGCATGCATTTCAAGATTTTATGATTTGAAGTCTTTGGCTATCTGGTTTCGGTAGTAAGATTTTTTAATTTTATGAATTTTGAACTTTCAAAGTTATTTGAATTGGAAAGTTGCATTGAGAAGAAATCAAATTTAGCAATGTATTCATGTATCTATTGTTTTCGAAAAAAATCGATACGTATTATTTTATTTCTTTATCATAATAATAAGCGAAAACGAAAATAAAATTATTTTCCCACTTATGATTAAAATTAAAAATAATGAGAAACGTTGAAAAATATTTGTTAAATATCAATGATTATGAATTAATTCTATTATTAGAAATAATAAAACTTTTTTTTTTTTTTTTTTTCGTTTTTTTTAAACGTTTGGAATTTCAGAGACATAAACATTTCTAATTATTGTAAGGAAAACAAAAATCAATAAAAATGCTAGAAATCCAAAAAAAAAAATTTAATCTTAGACCATTAAATTGGGAAAATTCATGTACATAAATAAATATTCGTAGAAATACAAGGAATCATTTCGATTTATACGCATACTGTAGAAAAAATAAAGTTATAAGAATACATGAAAAAACTTTTCTCAAAAATTCAAACAGAAATTCAGGATCAAAAAAACTTAAAATTCTAGAGCATCAAACTCGAAAAAAAGTAATCCATATATATACTAGAAATCGATCAAATTAATGGAAAACACCATGAATTTGTTTTTTTTTTAACTTTTTTTCAATAACAAAAAAAATCTATACATAAATTCTTTTTCAGTAATAGCAGAGTCGAAAGAAAACGTCAGCAAGATAAGAAAACGAAGATAATAAATCTTCCTGTGTTATGGAAACCCCCAACGAAAGGTAATAGTATATTTCTTCACTAGTGTGGAAATGTCAGTTTTGCATGAAAAGTGGCCTTTTCCACACGGCGTTTAATAAAAAAAATTTTGTCAAATAAAAAACACTTAGCTAATTAACAAGTAAAATACCTAACGATGAAATAATACACGCAGAAAAATTTTTTGTAAATTTTATCGAAACGGCGGGTAGAATTTACCAAACTTTTGGCGAAGTGGTGATAATTTCCAACATTAATAAATATTGCGGGTATATTTGGCATTAACTACCAAACAGTTTGACAAAAAATACCAAACAGTTTGAAAAAGAAAAAAAATAATTCTTCCCCTCAGGAACGTTCTCCCCCCCCCCTTGTTCCCATGGGAACCGATTTTTTCCATAGTCGTCAAATGCCACAAAATCAGTCACAACGTATAGTTCACGGACCCATGTACCATGTAGGAACTTGAGCTTAGCTAACCTTTACCATTAGAAGTGACACATTATATGCATCAGGGGAACATGCGCCATTAGAGTGCTATTATTAATATGTCTTTAGGCTTCTGGTAAAAGGTGCCCAATACGACTTCCGAAGTATTACGACAGGCTGAATCGACAGAAGTATAAGTTGAGCGCGGTATATATACTGCGCATGGGTTTCTTTTGGTTCATGCGAGAGAGAAGTGCTCGTTTTGAAAACTTGTTTTTTTGATTGAAAGATATAACTGTACGACTGGAAATTTTTACCAAACGAATGGTAAAAAGTCCTTTAATTGTTGGTTTTTTTGCCTACATTTTCAG
>JAPYZL010016518.1:0-17718 GCA_030522825.1 Platygaster orseoliae
TTGATTTGATTTGATTAACTCAAAAAATTATATTATGATTAATGAAAATTATGGAACATACTTTTTTTATAATATTTTCACATTCAGGTTTTTAAATTCAAAATTTCCCATCATATAAGAATATTTCAATAAATTTTTAGTGAATGAAAAGTTATTGGAAATATTATCAGTGAAAAATCGAAAAAACATAAATAAACAAGTATTTATTATTATCGAAATTTCCTCAGTAAATAAAATAAATCAATGTAAAACAAGACTCGAAATGACTCAAAATACAAAATAAGTATTTTTAGAATCCAGGGTCCAAAATATCAAATAATCAGTAATAGAAATCCTGAAACATGTTCTTTTCAGTATTGTTTCCCAATTCAAACTTTTTCCAAATCATAATTAATTTACATGTCTGCAAATTTTATTTTTTCAATTCGGAATTCCCAGTAAGAAGATAATATTCATGCAAACATTATCAATTCCCAGTCAATTTTTCAGAAATCAATAATTATTGGGAAAATCATCAGTAAAAAAATGACTGGAAATGAATAAAAAAGTTTGTATCATTATAAAAATTCCCCTCGTTAATGAAATGAGACTCAAAATACTTTATTTTTAATTCCAGGGTCCCAAAAATTATATTATTAGTCATTAAAATTCGGAAATAAATGCAAACATTATTATCAATTCTCAATTGATTTTTTTATAAATCAAAAATTATCAGTGACAAATCAACTGGAAATAAATAAAATCGTCTGTATCATTGTAGAAATTTTCCTCTTCAATAAAATAAGTACCTGTAAAATGAGTCTCAAAATAGTTCAAAATACTTTATTTTTTGAGCCAGGGTCCAAAAAATTATATTATTAATAGTCAAGAAAATTTTGAAACAAGATAAGATTCTTGCAAACATTATTTTCAATTCTTAGTTAATTTAAAAAAAAATTTCAGTATAAAATCAAATGAAAATACATGAAAACGTCTGTATCATTATATAAATTTTCATTGTCAATAAAATAAATATCTGTGAAATGAGATTCTGAATAACTCAAAGTACTTTATTTTTGATTACGTGGTCCAAAATATAGCATTATCAGTAATGAAAATTCTAAAAAAAATGCAAACATTAGTTTAAATTCTCAGTAAATTTTTTATAAGTAAAAAGTTATCAGTGAAAAATCAAATGGAAATATATATCTCTATCAGTATATATTGTAATTTTATTATTTAAATCATTTAATTAATATTTTTATTATAGAATAGTAATTTTTATTGTATAATAATTACATGTTTATAATTAAATATTTAAGAAATTTTATCATCATTGTAGTTATTGACATTATTGAAATTTGCTCGTTTTTTACATACATTTAAGGAATAAATATTTGTTTACATTAGAAAATTAAATATAATAAAATTGTCATTAGTTTGTTTTGAATCATTTTGAGTTTGAAAGAATCAAAATATTATAATTATATTATAATAATAACAATAATTTATAATGTAATTAATAATAATAATAGTACTCTAATAAATATATTATTTTTATAGTACTTAATAAAGTACTTTGGGAAAGACTTCTCATTGGGAACAGGATTTTTTTGGAAAAGTGTCCCCCTACCATTTTTCTATTTCTTTTACAAATAATCTTCGATTACATATATCTAAATTTTGTGCGATGTATCGTTATCGGCAATAAACGGAATTTTCGTCCTCGTTACGGGGGCGTTAGGGGAAAAACAAGGGCTTTTAATCCTCTTTTAATCCTGTCTGCCCTCAAACCGAAGTCGCTTCTGCTCGAGTAAGCGAACGACGCCACACAGAGATTTCACGTGACGAAAATTGGAACCCAAGGAAGGAAAGAAAAAATCCTGGGGGGGGGGGGGTGACGTCGACAAGTAATAGTCGAAGGTTTGTCGTCGTCAAGTCTGACCGAGCGAAAATACGAGTCCGATATTTATGGCGAGCTTTTCGCTTGATGTGTCCAATAATTGGTTTTTGGTTGAAGAGCCGTTGAAAACCTATGATTTCTTTGAATTTTGGAGATTTCGAATTTTTCTTAGAAAATAATGAAAATTAACTAAAAAATTAAAAGCAAGTTATATGAATTGTGGTTGTGGAAGTTCAGAAAAATAATTTTTTTGTGTACGATATTGCGATGGTTATTGTTAATTCATTCGGTAAATTATTCGTAAGTTTAATGCGTTATTTATATTTTAATCGGAGAATGATATATCGACTGGGATTTTTATTTGGTATGCATGAAATGAATCTTCACTCACTCGTCTACTAAAAGGTATTTGTCGCCTTCGTTGTGGATGCATCTCCCTTTGCTCGAGAGAATGCTTCTTGATATCTGGATTGATTGACGCACTCCACTTTGGAACCAATTCCCTTCCCAGCGTGATGGAAATATGCACTCTGAAACAAAGAATAAGTCCTCCAATGAATATCGAAAAGTGTATTAGTGCTTCATTTTAGCACCCTCCCTTTCAAATCAATATAAACCAGAACGTGAATGGCAAAAAATAGTTCCATTTTCGTTATTACTTTTGCACTCCATTATTTTTCCTGTCTCTTATGAATGTGAACTAATGTTTGTTCGATGTTAATTGATGATTAGAAATTTTTTTATCAGCTCTATAGTAATGAAACAACAGGAAAATGATGTCTTCTAATTGAATGTTTGGTAAAAAATATTTGTGATGTACAGGATTTTATTTTTTGAAATTGATCATGGTTTTTTTTATCTTATTATAAACATCTCTTGGTAATTAAATTAGTATAAGATTAAATTTAAGATTAAGACCTCATTTACGAGGTCCCTGTATCATTCCTTACACTCTATCAAAATAACTTTTCCACTGAGGGCCGAAATTGCACTGAAAACGCCGGTAAAGGCAGCATACGAGGTTTTTGATCGACGTCGCTAACGATTACGCTCAACGACCTCGGTGAGCATGGCGCTCCGATCTCGTTATACCCATTAAAGCCCGAAAACTTTTGCTCGTAATAAAGTTCTAAGGACTGCTACCAAAATATGTAAATTATTCGGCGCATGTACGGAGTAAAAATTAAAGTAATTAGACTCGAGTGTCGAATTAAAAATCGATTTCGAGAAAGGGAAGAGGGAGCTGTAATTACTGGACGTGACGAGTGATGTTTTTTTCGAACGATTAGTGAACTTGACTGAAGTTACGAATTTCCTCTTTGTTTCCCTATTTCTCTTTTCTAAATGCAATTTTTTGAATTTTTTTAGGGAATTCTGTATTCTCTTATGAAGAAATCATCGTCATCACAATAAACTTTTAACGTTATTTTATAAGGAGGAAACAAATGATAAAAAAACAAGTTTTCAAAAAGTATATTGAAATAATGACGATGACATTGTAGATTAAAAAAAAAAGAAATCATTAAAGATAATAATAAGAGAACGTTTTGAATTTCAATAACAGAAAACAATGTCATGTCAGTTCTCGAATTTTATGAAACTTAAAATTTTGAATTATACTGACTGAAAAATAACACTCATTCTGGCATCAGAAAAATTTTTTTTTTTTTTAACAGAACCATATTTATGAATTTTCGGCTAGAAGAAGGAAGAAAATAATAATTTCAAAATATATTTTTTTATAATCATGTTAATAATGATTATTGATTATTTGATATCATTTATTTGTAATCTATATTATAATAATTTATGAATAAATAATAATTAAAATTTTCAATATAATTTAAAATTCAAATAAAATATAAATAATAAATAAAAATGTTAATATCATTCAAAATGCATATTAAATATGAATAATAAATAGATATTATAATAAAAATTGAATAATATAATGATGACAATTCAAATCATGAATAAACTTGAAATCAAAAATAAATAAATAAATATATGAAAAATGATCATATTTATGTACAATGATTTTCTTAGCATCAAGTTAATAATTATTTATAATCATGAAAATAAGTGCAAGTAATAACAAAAGAACGTCCTGAAATTTAAATTACAGAAAAAAAGTCATGTTAGTTCTCGAAGTTGATGAAACTCAAAATTTTGAATTATACTTATTAAAAAATAACACTCATTCTGGCATCGGAAAATTTCTTCTTCAACAGAATCATATTCATGAATTCTTGGCTAGAAGAAGAAAGAAAATAACAATTTCAAAATATATTTATTTAGGATCATGTTAATTATTATTTATAATAATTTTATATTATTCATTTGTAATCTATGTGATTATTATTTATGAAATAATAAGAATTCAAATTTCCAATATCATTTGAAATTCAAATAAAATATAAATTATTTAGAAAAATTATAATATCATTTCAAATTTATGTTAAATATGAATAATAAATAAATAATATAATCAAAATTGAATAGTATGATTCAAATTCGAATCATAAATAAACTTTAAATAGAAAAATAAAAAATAAATATATAACAAATGATGATGATTATTTATAATTATTTTCTTAGAATCAAGTTAATAATTATTAAGAATCATGAAAATAAGTGCGAATATTAAAAAACAGAACGACCTGAAATTTAAATTACAGAAAAAAATGTCATGTTAGTTCAACTAATGCAACTCAAAATTTTGAGTTACACTTACTAAAAAATAACACTCATTCTGGCATCAGAAAATTTTTTTGTTCAACAGAACCATATTCATGAATTTTCGGCTAGACGAAGAAAGAAAATAATAATTTCGAAATATTTTTATTTATAATCATGTAAGTAATTATTTCTCATCATTTTATGTCATTTATTTGTAACCTACATGATTATAATTTATGAATAAATAAATTAAAAAAATTGTAGTATCATTCAAAAAAAAAATCAATATAAATAATAAATCAAAATTTCAATATCATTTGAAATTTATATATAATATAAAAAAAATAGATGTTTTAATAAAAATTGAATAATGTAATGATAAAATTTTGAATCATGAATAAATTTTGAATAAGAAATAAATAAATAAATATATAAAAAATGATTATAACTTTTTATAGTTTTTTTCTTAGAATCAAGTTAATGATAATTTAGAATCGTGAAAATAAGTGCGAATAATAAAAAAAACGTTCTGAAATATAAATTACGGAAAAAAATGTCATGTTAGTTTTCAAAGTTGCTGAAACTGAAAAGTTTGAAGTATACTTACTCAAAAATAACACTCATTCTGGTTTCAAAAAAATGTCTTCTTCAACAGAATTATAATTAATAATTTTTCGCCAGAATAACGAGGGAAAATTATTTAAATAAATGTTTCAACCTAATAAATGATACGTAACAATATTTATATTATTTTATTAAGTATGTTTGAACCAAATTCTTATTTGTTTCAATAAGTATATTAAAAAAATATTTTCCATATTGATCATAATGAAAAAAACTTGCTTGCTATATAGACTGTGTACTGTAGATAATTCGAAAAAAGGGAAAAAATTTTCCACGGTTGTCACTCATTGGAGAACGCTCTGAAGACATTTTTCATTACTCGCAGTTTGGGGACTGTCACTTCTCCGGCGAGGGCGCCATGTGGCACGGAGAGTTAATATTTACGCCTGTCGAAAAGGAGAATGGAGACGGTCTCGGGGAATCGCGAAATGACTTTTGATCGGTGTAAACATGCACAAGTGTCCCGATGCTCGGGCCAGGCCCACGGCATTGAGCGTGACCCCTCGGCTCTTGGGATTAAAAGCTCGATGCTTAAAGCGCCGAGCTTGCAAGCTCGTCCGCGATTGTGCGGCTTTTTGGAAAGGGATCTCTGCCGGAACGTGTACGGATTTCGAGGTGAACCACAGCTTGATGCGTCCGGCTTTCAATGTGAAAATGGTGTCACTGGATTTTGACTTTTCCATGATTTTTTTCGAAATGTACTAAACTGGAAAAGCAATTCGGTTTTAACATAACATTCATTCAATATTACAGAAAACATCGATCATTCAACTCAAAAGTTTCCACTCATTCATACACTCATCCAAATTTAAATCCTTTGAAACGATTGGAGCTTTTCATGTTCAGTGGAAAAAGTATGTAAACTTTTGTAGCATTAAGCACACACGAGTCAAGTACCTATTTAGCTTGTTGTGACACTGCATAAACAGCCCGCTTTTATGCATTGAGCGGTGCATGAACGTACATTCAATGTAAACTCTGCCTCTCCACTCGTCCGAGATATTATAATATTGAACGTTGTAAGCGACGCTTCATCCGAAACCAAACATCTGTCAAAGTCTGCATGTGTAATTGCGCGATGAGTGTTACGAGTGAACACGTATTCCTATTCTCAAAAACCCAATGATGAAATGTCCGAACGGAAATGAATTTCTTCCACTTAATTACTTTTAGAATGATTAGACAAAGCGTATTTTTTTCATTTACTTGATAAATCGTTGTTTTTCGACCTGCGCTACGTAGCGCTACGCGACGCTATGTCGCGCTACGATATTCTAGAGCTAAAAAAAACATTTAAATTGCAAATTTTTATTAAATTCATAGTTCTAACGAATGAATCCAACGAAATTTCATGCAACTTAAATTAAATGCAACGAAATTTGATGCAACTTAATTAAGTGCAACGTAGTTTCATGCGACTTAAATTAAATGCAACGAAATTTGATGCAACAATATCACTAGTTTACACGAAAAATCCACTCTGCAAAAAAAGTGTTTCCTAGACTTATTTGGGCTCGCTTAGTACCAAAATATCAATCATTCATTTTTCGAAAGAAGCGTTATCGAAATATTTGCAATATTGCGTACTTGCGCGATGACTGTTACGAGTGAACACGTATTCCTATTCTCAAAAACCCAACCATGAAATGCCAGAATGAAAATGAATTTCTTTCACTTAATTACTTTTAGAATGATTAGAAAAAGCGTATTTTTTTCATTTACTTGATAAATCGTTGTTTTCCGACCTGCACTACGTAGCGCTACGCTACGCTATGTCACGCTACGATATTCAAGAGCTAAAAATTAACATTTAAATTGCAAAACTTTATTATATTCATAGTTCTAGTCACACTGTTATGAAAATTATGGGAAAACGCAGATGGTGTAATCAATTTCGTGGGTGACTCCATTATTTTTTTCACGCAACCTCATCTTTTAGCTCGCAACCCTCTTTTTCTCATGCCACTGAAGTAAATGAAGCGCGTCTGTTGTGCTTTTTTTCGTCAATGGATATAATTTCGCTCACTCGTGCTAGAATCGAGCCAGAAGCCCGTTTTTAATCACCCACCCCAAATCACCTCAAACCACTTTAATCAGTCGCCATCTATTTCCCCTGAAAGATCGACAATAAACAAGTCAACTCCATTGAAAACAAATGGAGAGTCAGGGACTTCATTGCGATTCACAGAGTCACTTTTCATTCCGCCTCGAGCCCGGTATCGACGCAGGCCGACACTTCCCCCTGGCAGGGCGCACGCGACATCGACTCGATAATTGTCCCGCGCGGCGTTCACGGTTTTTTTATTCTTTTTTCATCGCAAAACGGAATAATCATAAAGTTGATTATGCCTGATTGTAGATAAATTGAAAGATCATGATTCACTTTGAGTAGATCAATGAGAAATGTAATTCGTCTCATAGAGATAACATAGAAGTATCTTACTCGTTTTAAGAACTGATTGAATTATTTTTCTGGTCATACAGGACAAATTAAAATAATATTCTGGAAAATGTCTAGCTTGACTCTTCTATATTTTAATTTTACCAACAGAAATAGGAAATGTTGTAAAAATTATAACATTTTTTTCCTAATATTGGTTTATTCACACGATTTTACATTTACAAGATGACTACATGAATCATTGGAAGACACAAAAGTACATTTGAGTTTGATTTTGCAGCTTTGGACGTACAAAATGTTGCTCGTGGTTATACATTTTTGTTTATACTCGGTTGCAACCGCAGATCCCATTGTTACAGGCGCCCCAACGCGGAAAACAATATCTATTGCATTCATGATTCTCCGAGCATTGCCTTCCAGCTAAATAAAACAAAAGAAAAGGAATGAACAATTGTAGTATAATCATCACTCTTGTAATTCTTGTTAAAAAATAGTTATTTTCGTAATCAGGAGCTAGAGCCAATTTTGGCGAAGCCGTAGGTTTTTGCCCGAGCCGGAGGCGAGGGTCAAACTAGGTAGAGCCAAAATTGGCGATAGCTCACGATTGCGAACAATATTTTTCATCACGATAGCCTCAAAGTCACGTCAAAATGTCAGTTTTGAGGGTAGAGTGATGAAAAATGAATTTTCGTGTAATCAAACTGTTGATTCTTTTCTCATTGACACGTTTCATATTAATTTTAGTAATCATACATTGACTTGTTTCCATATGAAAAGTTGAAAAGCAATCACCACTTTCAATGCAGAGGATTGAAAAATAACAAAGCAATAACCTCTAATGATGGCAGCAAAAAAAGTCACGTACAAAATGATAAGTAGAATTGTGTTCTTCATTTTCGTTATTTCTTCGACAAAGTTGAGAAAATATATTTCAAACTTGTGAACAGTAGTCTTGAAAGTGACAGTGTTTCGTTCCAAAACGTGGTTATATATACGAGTTTCAATCGTTATATCTGACGAGTTCATTACTCAGCGAAAATTTTATGGATTGTTCCAAGTGAAGCAACGGTGATAAATATTCAAAAATATCATTTTATTACTTTTTAGACACTATTTTTAGGTATGTTAAGCAAGAAACTGATTGTTAAATCATTTTGAAAATGCAGTTTGTCGGCTTCTGAAGATATCTAGCGATGTCTGGGTAATTCACTACTCTAATGAAATCGTGATTTCGAAATGCTGTCTAGACATAGGATGAAGAACGATTTTACAAAGTGGTTTTCTGATATTAAAGAAATCAAGAATAAAGTGACTTTTTCAAGGCTTGGAAAATTACAAAACTCTCTATTTATCCAATCGGATTTTTGGTTACAATAACGTAAAAAAAAATTATAAAAAAACTGGAATAACATAAGAAATTCCGGATGAAAATTTCATGTCATTAAACTTTAGAATAATCTCGTATGTTTTGCATGTTTTTTTTGTAACTATATTGTTAAAATTTTTCATTTTGAAAATACTGACATATTTGACTCTTTTTCGGATAGTTTTTTGTCAGTATATAAAAATTGAAATATTAACCTCATTTTCCGAAGTGTAAAAATTGAGAAAATAATACATGAAATAAAAATAAAAACAGTTTTGATATTGCGATGACGGATACAGTAAAAAAATAGCATACAAAAACTAGTCAATCATAAAAATTTACAGGAAAAAGTTTTTAGTAATTTAAGGGCGATCAAGTTGAACATTACGAACTCCAATATTAAAAAATTATTTTCGTATTTTTTAAATTTTCTTTCAATACTCTCGTAACTGAGTTTAGACAAAATTAAAAATTATTTAATTCTAAAATTTTCTCTAAATAAACAGATTCAGAATTTTTATCGATTAATATTGTAATTGATGATTTTAAGGTAATTAAAAAGACTGTAAATCTTTCAAGATATAGAAAATCACAAAAAACTACTAATTCCCAAGAAAACAGTTTTTACATGCCAATGACGTAGAAGTACAGAAATATAAAAAAAAAAAAAAAAAAATTTTGTAACATAAATTATTACACAAAAGCTAAAAATGTTTTGGTGTAAAAATACACCAGTTGAAATTAGAACCTTTAATAATATTATTTAAACAGTTCGCATTGTACTTTTCCATTTTCTATAAGAATAACTCAATAAATTTTTTTTTCACTTCTCAATTTTGTTTTCAGCTCAAAGTCTATTACTTAAAAACAAATGAACAAATTAAAAGCAAGAAAAACGAATGAAATACTTGACTTCACGCAGTGTCATTTTGAGAATAAAAAATACGGGGAATCTTTCCTGAAAAATTTGTTTAAACAGTTAAATTTGCTTAATTTTTGAGCGAATTATAGATCGTCATTTTCGAAAAGAGTAAATTTGAAATGGAAAAAAAAATTTTGGAACTCTCTTTTGATTAGACCATACATTAATAACAGTAAAATTTGTTCTGAACTAAATTTCAATCTTAAGTTAGTAGATTGAGCAAAAAATTACAATAAAGCTTTTTGATAGAACTTTCGATTTTCTTCAAAAATACTTTTTGGGATTTTCAGTATAACAGACTCTACGCAAAAAAAAATCAGAAAAAATAGAAAAGCTTGATCCTATCTGCAAAACAAAAATGTTTTTAATTGCCTTAGCAAGGCTACAGAACACATAAAAAAAAAAATATAATTTCAGCTCGAAAACTGGAAAAAACTTTTTGGAAAAAAAATGTACAGTTAATTTTTGTATTTAATTTCTTAGAAGATTAACATCACCCATAAAATATCCTCAAATACACTATCCTCCTAAAATATCTCTCAAAATCTTCTCAAAACTCATCTAAAACGCGAACGACTTCCCTTATTATCTCCTAAATTCACAAATCAAACGTCGTTTCATCCATTTTTCATTTTTCCCGAGCTGGAATAACCACCCAACGCCGGCAAGCCGCAAAAATAATATCTCCAATGTCCCCCGGCGCGAATGGAAAGCGCTAATCACGCGGGGACGAAAAATATTCGCGCGAAATCCATTTTCTCGCCGGCACTTTTTTTCGGGGCGCTTTTTAAGCCGTTGGGGCGCGTAGGAAAAAAAGTCATATCCCTCGATAAAAAGAGGAAATCGGCGACGCCAATTCCGTTTCCGCTTATCGGCCCACGCCGGAGGGGGGAGAAAAAAAGCCGCCGAGATCGAACGTGGGGGAGTATTAAATCAAGAGGAAAAGTGGGCGGGGATGCCGCAAGCACAGCAATATCAAGTTGGAAAAGTCGCCCCAATTGACGGCTGTCAATGAAAGCGCTATTTTTTTCTTTCGAAATGACTTTTCGTTTGAAAGAAAAGAAAGTCCAAGAATCGTCACGACCAAAATCCTGAATATGTTAAAATCAAAAAACAAATTTTTGAAAAGTATAAAATTGAGTTGAAGATAAATCTGAAATATTCACAAATAAAATTCTTTTTCGAGAAAAAACTGTTATTTGCATAAGCAAAAGATGAAATTTATTAAGAAATTTTAAAAGAGTGTTTTGTGGTTGATCAAAAAGGAGCTTTAGATGAAAATGTGAGGGAGAATAAAAAAGTGCGGTGTTATTGCAAGCACGGCGATATCGAGTTGAAAAGTCGTTCTGACATCTGTCAATACAAGCACTCTTTTCACCACCGAATTTTTTTTTTTTTTTTTAAGAGGGTTCTATAACTTGCGCGTGCCATTACACGTGGCAATAATTCACCGAGTACGTCAACGATCTGATCCGGCTATTGAGAAGGGGGAACAATTTTTTTTCAATGTGACGCGAGACATTTTTAGTTTTTCCCTGAAATTTTAGAATTAAAAAATGAAGCTTCACACCGAATGTTATGACATATTAACAATTTCAAACTAAAATCAAACTATGAATCATTATTTGATATCTTTTTTTTTGAAAACGATTATATAATATTTTAAAATCCAGTTGGATTCTCATCGTCGACATTGTAATTATTGATTATATTAGTTTGTGAGTTGTAACAAATAATCTTTAATTATTACAGACATGTAACAAAATAATGTGATTTTTTTTTTGTATAAAAATATAATGAAATTGATACTTACTTAATTTTTTTATGCAAATGGATGTCAAGGTAACAATTAAAATTAGAAGCTCTTTTTTCTCATTGAAATGTACGCAAATGATAAATATGTAACTCATATCTTAAAATATAATTTAAAAAATATTATTATCAAGCATTTCATTGAAAAGTGGAAACATTTATTTTAAAAGTGACGCGAGACATTCTCAGTTTTTTCTTGTAATTTCAGAATTAAAAAATTAAACCATACACTGAATCTTATGACACGTAACTAATTTGAAAAAAAAAAAACTTTATATAATTATTTGACATCTATTTTTCGAAAACGTATAACTAATATCTCAAAATCTATTTGGATTCTCACCGTCGACTTTGCAATTATTAATTATATTAGTTTGTGAGTTGTAGCAAATATTCTTTAATTATTACAGATATGAAAGAAAAAAATGTGATTCATTTTTTAATGGAAATATAACTATATCACCCCTTCTTTGATTTTTATGCAAATAGATGTGAAAGTAACAATTAGAATTACAAGCTATATTTTTACACGAAAATGTAAACAAATAATAAAAATATTATTCGTTGTTTTAAATAATAATTTGAACAGGTTATTATTTAAACTTCAAAAAATAATTGATAAATTGATACAATTGATATTCTTTCCCAGCGATTTTTCTGTGTTTTTCATCAAGGGCGTGGATAAGAAAAATTTTCGAAAGCGGCTAAAAAAAAATCTGTTGATAAAAATATGCACATAAAACAGTGAAAAAATGCATGCAAATATGCACATAAAATTGCATGAACATGCCAAAAAATATTCGCGAAAAATCAATTACATATTCTTAAAAAATCACAAAAGAAGAAAAAGATGCATATAAATCAAAAATGGCAAAATCAAAATTGATTCAACGTCAAGTTCAAAATGTCTGTTACAGCAAATAATAATATGTTGTTTCCAATTTTCAAGTTTCAATTTTCTTTTCTCATCTCTATAAAATTTTTTATGTATAGTGTTTCAATTTTTTCAACAAAATTTACAAAATCTTTATAATTCCATACAAAATTGGCCGCCAATTTACACTTTTTTCTAACAGATGGAGAAAATATACGTTCACGTTAAAAAAAAAGGTCAAAACATGCATTATACATGCAAAAAAAATCATGCGCATTACAATTATAATTCGAAATAGTCGAAAGACTCTTTATTGTATTTTCTTTTATTTTTTTTTTATTATTTTTATTATTTTTGTTATTTCTCTTAATAAATGAGAAAAACAAGTTTTTTTGCAAATATTTCGATAACGCTTTTTTGGAAAAATAAATAATTGATATTTTCGTACTCAGCGACCCCAAATTAGTCAAGGAAACACTTTTTTTGCAAAGTAAATTTTTCATGTAAACTGGTGTAATTTAGTTGCATGAAATTCCGTTGCATTTTATTTAAATGCATGAAATTTCGTCACATCTACATTCGTTGCATATAATTTTGTTGTAATGAATGTTGTTGCATCAAATTTCGTTACATTTAATATAGTTGCATGAAATTTCATCCCATTGAATTTAGTTGCATGAAATTTCGTTGTATTTAAGTTAGTTGCATGAAATTTCGTTGCATTTAATTAAGTTGCATGAAATTTCGTCGTATTTAATTTAGGTGCATGAAATTTCGTTGCATTTAATAAAGTTGTACGAAATTTCGTTGCATTTAATTTAGTTGCATGAAATTTCGTTACATTTAATTTAGTTGCATTAAATTTCGTCGCATCGAATTCGACTGTTGGTCGAATGATAGTTATGAATGATGAATCAGTAATACATGTTTTCATTACTGTTGCATTTTTCCACCTTTTCCATCGAAAAATCTTCTAAAGTTGACCAAAATCAACTCAGCAAGTTCCAAAACAGAGAAACCCAGGGAAGAGAAACTTCTCGGGATAAACCAAATTGAAAGACCTTTCAAAGTAGTCAACTCCTCGAGCACCCTATTCATGTTCCTCCCGAGTTGGCTCGTTCGCGTGTGGCGTCAAACGAAAAATCCTTACATTATCTCATTTATTTATTCATCCCCGAGTCCCATAACTCCATGAATGCAATATCAAGCGTGTTTTAAGGACGCGCAAAAAGCCCCGGGGAATTTTTCCCAGGCGTTGGGAACTTGACGGTTCGTCAATCTCGCCACAGGGAAATAATGGAAAAGTTCACAATGGCTCGCAACGCTAACTTTGTTTTACATTTCCCAACAATATTTCTCGATTTCGATGAGCGTTTGAACTCGTGGGATTCCCTTCGGCCTGGCAATGCGCGTTCTGACATAATAAAAAAAAAAGTTTTTGTGACGTAATGCAACGAAATTTCATGCAACTAAATTAAATCCAACAAAGTTTGATGCAACTTAATTAGGTGCAACGAAATATGATGCAACTTAATTAAATGCAATGAAAGTGGATGCAACAATATTTAATGCAACAAAATTATATGCGACAAAAGTGGATGCAACAAAATTGCACGCCACTAAATAAAATGCAACAAAATTATATGCAACCAAAGTGGATGCAACGAAATTGCATGCCACTAAATAAAACCCAACAAAATTATATGCAACAAAAGTGGATGCAACGAAATCGCATTCCACTAAATAAAATGCAACAATATTTAATGCAACAGATTTATATACAACAAAAGTGGATGCAACAACAGACTTTCTGCGCCAAAGTCCAATTTTTTTCTAAATCCGTTTTTTAAAAATCCCAGTTCCCTCCATTCCATCATCATCTTCTCATTCCCCCTCCCCCTCGTTCGCATGAAGACTTCTCAGCTTCGTCTCAATTTCCGCTCTGCGATTGGTCCAAATTAAATAAGGTCCCATCCATCACCCGTTTCAAACATGAAAACCCCAACAATCCGAAACTTTTGCCTGAAACAAACCCTCCCTAATTCCAATTCAAATACTCTCGACATGCAATTGCACTTACTGAAGACGTGAATTTCATTTTGATATATATTTAATCATTCCGACAGTGACGTATATTCCTAGCCGATGATCGAATAGCATGGAACTAAGGAGTGTCTGCCTCGATTCATCTCGAAGGCAAATGAATTTCGAATGAGCACTGTCGAAAGGTTTCTCGAATGCTAGTCACTTGGTTACGACCTAGGCATTAGAAATACGTGTTTCAGGAAGTTTTGAGGATTTAAACTTCTCTGGAAATTAGGGTAGAATTAATTATTATTTCATGTGAAAATGAATAAAATATATAGACAATGAAGATTTGAATCGATGAAAATACAAACAATAACAAAATACTGCGTTGGCATTATGGTAATGAGTTTCAAAAATGAATTTACTGATGGAATAAGATTAAAAATCATGAAAATATAAAATCATGAATAAAGCAAACAGAGTCTATCAATTTCCCAACAAAGCCGCGACAAAACAATAAATTTCCCATAACTCTAAATATTGAACTTCAATCTACATCTAAAAAGTGTTGATTTCAAAACC
Organism: Platygaster orseoliae; assembly: GCA_030522825.1. Lineage (NCBI taxonomy): Eukaryota > Metazoa > Arthropoda > Insecta > Hymenoptera > Platygastridae > Platygaster > Platygaster orseoliae. The sequence continues at coordinate 15,171 of JAPYZL010016518.1, forward strand.
TCTATTAATCACCCACAAAAAAATATTAAAAGTTGATTAAAATAATGACCCAGTCTTTTTTCATGTCATCGAAATGACATGAAACGTCAATCGACGATTACACAGCACCAACGAGAAAACGCGACGACACGCGAACTCTTTGAAAGCTCCTGAAAGCTTTTTAACGTATCTCCAGAAAACTTCGTTAACCATCCCAAGCTTTTTTCCGTTTCATTTCACTCGCGCCCCCCTTCCGTCTCCCCCCTCCCCCTCTTCCATCGAGTTAAAACGCTTTTCTGGCCTTGAATATTTGATATACATTTGCTCTCGATCCTCCGAATAGTGTCCCGAGCTCGGTAATTCCCGGTGAATTAAGACGTCAAATAAAAATACGGCTTCAGTCGGTTTCAGCCGCCCTTCGTTTAGAGCGTTAATCGACTCCCGACCCCGGAGCTTTCTTGCGTTATTTCCTTTTCATTTTAGCCGGTCCCGTCGGCACTCGCAATTTTACGTTTTATAAACAGTTATTGCGTAACTTTATTACAACCTGGAAGTAACTTTCCTTCTGCGTTTCACAGATTTTTCAGAGAAGGGCGAGAAGAAAGGCTCGAGAGGTTGAGATGCTTTGAAAACGTTTGGGAATGTTCAAGAAACATCTGTTGACGTTTATGAGGGTCCTGAAAAAAAAATTCAGTACTTTCTGACATGTATATGGGAAAAAATACTAGACTATTGTAGGTTTTACGATTTAATTGCGATTTTAGTTATTTTTATTTTACTTATTACAAGACGTGTGCTAGATAACATCAAATAAATATGGAAAATTTTTAACCCACGAATCCGGTATAGCATAACATGAAATATAATATTTAGTAATATTAGTAGTAATACTGGATTCTAACAATAAAGTAATAATAATAAAGATTTATATGAAAATTTTTCGAGTTAAAGGTAATAACGTTCATGTATATTGCAGTTAAAAGTAAAAAACTTTATTCTGTCCTTTTTGATGATTTTAATTTTAACATGATATTTTTGTGATTCGTATGTCATAGCAGAAAAAAATTAAACTGCTTGATAAAAAAAATTGTTTTTTGTACTTTTCTGTTTTTGCAGAAGTTTGCAATTTTCACAATTTTCATTTGTTACGCCCCAAAGGGGCATAACAAAACTAACGAACTACTAGTGCGAATAGCGAAATACGTGATAAACATTTCGTTGCCCGCACCTGTCAACCGCGATTTGTTATTGATGTGTGTGCGTGTGTGGTGCTATGTGCTGCGAGGGATCGAGCGTCATCTTCCAAGTTCGCGATTGGTCGGTTGAATGTGGGACGCGAGAATTCGAATTTTTAAAAGTATAGCCACCACAGCGTACATACGTTTATAATGAATATTGTTTCTATGTAAGTTATAAGCATCTTTGGAGGGGAACGGTGTTTATCCTAACGGAGGTGGGGCGAACGACGGGAGGGGGGTCGGGGGGCGAAGCTCCCCGTAAAGGCAAAAATTAGTTAGAAACAAAAGAAATAAATGTAGAATAAACGAAAATTTTAGTTGACAAAAAAAGAATAATTAATTATTAAGAGTAAATAATAATTAATAATATAATAAGAAAATACAATACGATTTTATAATATATTATATGAATATAATAAATTAGATGAATTAATAAAAAATGATGAATTAAAAATAATAATTAAATAATAAGTAAAATAAACAATAAATAATAATAAATAAATATTAAATTAATAATTAGTAATTAATTAATTAATTAAAGAAAATATTATTAATAATAAATGAATATAATAATATTTATAACAATAATATCAATAATCAATAGTGTAATGATAGTAAAATTATTAATAATAATAAATAATCATTAAATAATCAAATAATTCATAAGTCAATCAATAATGAATAAATAATAAAGAAAATAACCAATAAGTAAGAATAAATAGAGAATTTGTAAATTTATTATTCATTTAATAAATGAAAGAAAATTATGATAATAATCAAGAAAAATATTAATATTCATAATAATATTATCAATAATAAATAATAATATAATAATAAAATAACTAATAATGATATTCAATTACGAAAATAATTAATAAAAAAAAAAATACCTAATTTAATGAATAAATTTAATTTTAGAAGTATCATTGATAAATAAATAAATATAATTAAATATAATATAATTTGAAAATAACCTTTAATAACATATAATATAAATTATTTATTCATTATTATTTGTATAATAAATTTATTTATTATAATTATTTTATAATTATATGTTTTTATATATAATTATTATTATAAATATATTTATATTAATGCCCCGGGATTCAGGGGCAGAGCCCCGGTGGGGGTAGGGGGGCGAAGCCCCCGGTTTAAGGCGAAATTCGATTTAATAAAAAAAACAAACAAACAAAATAATAATAAAAAACAAACAAAAAAATATTAAGTGAGAAAGAAAGTAATAATAAATAACAAATAACAATGCTGTCAATAATATTAACAATTTATTATTAATATAATCAACAAAAAGAAAAAAAAACCTAATAAAA